>NQII01017778.1:0-13402 GCA_002778355.1 Clitarchus hookeri
TGCGATAATGTTTAAGCAGAAGGAGGGGATACGGGAAATATTTAAGGGTAGGAGATGCAGGCTGTGTTGGTGTCGGGTCTCCGCCGCCGTCCTCCACGCCCCAGCAAATTAGCAGGGTGGTTTGCGAGATAGAACCGGGGCTGATTGGGGAGAAAGTAGGCGACTCCTGGCTATCGTGTCTCCACGTCGTGACCAAGCGTGCGCTATCAGGGACGGACGGTTCTCGAACCGGACTGCGTTCTTCACTGCTGCGCCCGAGATAACTCGCGGGTCGCGTACGACACGAACCAGGGCGGAGAGAACTAAACTTCATAAAAGTAAACAAAACGTGTAGAGGCTATCTCAAAGATGCAGCTTACGAGTCTGCTGCAAAACTTGGTACGTCTAATTTCTTGTAAAATTGTGTATATATTTCAGTTTCTGTTCCAAAAATAGCGACTTCTGTTTGCATATAAGAAACTCATATTTCAATTTAGCTGCGCTAATTTTTATTTAAGTAGCTCGTACTCTAATGGAAACTAGTAACGATTACGTCATTCAACGACTAATGTTGTTGTTGTAATCATGATTTAAAACCAATACATTTTAATGATCTTCTAACTTTTAATGTTGTCATATTTTCAATAATTGCGCTAAATTTTTACTTCATCGGAACGTTAAACTGGGTTGCTAACTGGTGGCATTTTATAAAGGTTTTGGAGCGTTTTTTTTNAATTTTTACTTCATCGGAACGTTAAACTGGGTTGCTAACTGGTGGCATTTTATAAAGGTTTTGGAGCGTTTTTTTTTGGCAAATTAAATTTGTTTAACAGGTAAGAACATTAAGTAAATCATATGCTTAGTCATCCAAAAATTGTNTTTTTTTTGGCAAATTAAATTTGTTTAACAGGTAAGAACATTAAGTAAATCATATGCTTAGTCATCCAAAAATTGTGTTACATGAAAGTATATATCTCTTTTTTTTTTTACTCCTGCTTACGGGTTTACCATCAATTTAAACGTTCATCAACATGAAATTGAAAAACGTTTCTGTGGAGGGCTGTTAAGTGAACTTTGAACTCACTTATCTCAAAATATCCTATTAATTTTATAAATGCGAAAGTCTGTGTGTGTGTCCGTTATGTTTGTTGCCACTCAGTTCCATAACGGCTTAACGGATTTCGTTAAAATTTTGTATGTAGGTACTTTAGGTACTGGAATAGGACCTATTATACTTTTTATTACGGGAAATTGTACGGTTTCTGTGGATTGACAACAAAACTTATTTCTGCAACGGCTAAAAACGTGACCGAAATATATTTTTCCTCTGGTGTCCGAGTTTATCAGGCAGCCCAAAGACTACTGAAATGGCTTAACGATTGCTATCGATCGATAACAACCGGAACTTTGGTGAACGATTAAGATCTTTAGCCGAGAGCAAAAAGTAGTACCTAGGTACACTTATTTCTAAAGCTAAAACTTGATGAATCTCACGTTTTGATTTACATACATCGACCCTGGAAAGCGGAAATGTGGTAGTTGCCCAGATACACTCCATAAACAATACCCTACCTCTTTGCTATCGGGCAAAAAATATTCCCTGCCTTTTAGGTTGCCGTAATCAGTTCAAAACATAGACCAACATAGTTNTCTTTGCTATCGGGCAAAAAATATTCCCTGCCTTTTAGGTTGCCGTAATCAGTTCAAAACATAGACCAACATAGTTTAATTTTATAATTCTGTTTTCACATAAACGAAGTCATTTCCCAATTTATTTATTAGAGTATCACTGTAAAACTAATTTTTACCCGGACGAAGCCGGGCTGGTTCGCTAGATTCACTATAAAACGCAAAGCATGAGTTAAGCATGCTTGAANTCTTTGCTATCGGGCAAAAAATATTCCCTGCCTTTTAGGTTGCCGTAATCAGTTCAAAACATAGACCAACATAGTATAATTTTATAATTCTGTTTTCACATAAACGAAGTCATTTCCCAATTTATTTATTAGAGTATCACTGTAAAACTCATTTTTACCCGGACGAAGCCGGGCTGGTTCGCTAGATTCACTATAAAACGCAAAGCATGAGTTAAGCATGCTTGAAAGAAAAAAATGAGAAGCAAAATCTATTATCTTAGGTTTTAATGTTTCAAATTTTAAGTATTACTGAAAACTGTCGACAACAACCTAATTTACGGTATCCATTTTGTCAAACCAACGGTATTCTGTTCATTCTGAATTCTAACTTCTAAACAAACATAAAGTTACGTATTATTTACCCGAAATAACTCCAGGCGAATGCTGGGATGGTTCCTTACTACAGGCCATGGCCAATTCCTTCCTCTCTCCTGCTTCTCTTAGCAATTCTGTCCGTCTCTAATGATCTCGCTGTCGACGAGACGTTAAGCCGTACTAAATACCTACATACCTATCATTAAAGTAATGGGGCGTGAAGCCGGACAAACACGGAGTACAGCTCTTATTATATTTTTTAAGCTGTGGCTGTGTGTTATTTGTGTCTGATCCTGCAGCAGTCCGATTTCCTGGCTTTGCACAATTTTAACTATCCAGTGATGTGCAATTTGTACACATGTTCACTGACTGCTTTTTAATTTCAGATTTGCCCAACTGCAATGCAGTATTAACAGACGACCCCCATTACCTGCCGGAATTTCCTTTCTTTCCTCCTACAAATAAGTGTTGTTACAATAGAGTTAGAAACGTATATATCTCATCCACCTAAATACGACTGGCATGTATGATCATACGAATTATTTAGAACTGTCTTGTAACATATTTACAAATGGGCTGTAAAATTTATTGTCTTCAGATGACAGGATGGCTTCGGTTTTACATTATAACATATGTTAGTTTGCAGTAAGTTTGCATTATGTACATTTTATAAATATCAACACAATTAATATAAATTTTCCTTATCTAAGTAGTAGAATTTTGATGAGTCTGAGGCAAACGGATAGGGAATCAGAGCTGAAGCCAACCGACGCCATCTTGGAATTTCCCTTTTTCGCCCTTTTCTCTCAAAATTTCCTTTTTTTCCATTAAATTTCCCTTATTTACCTCAAAATTCCCCTTTTCACCCTTAAAAAGCATCGATCCTTCCATGTGCAAAGAATGGTCCCCCATTTGCAAAAATTAACCATTAGAAGGATTTGGGGCAGAGCAGTGTTGGCCATAATGCTTTTATACGTATAGGATATGTAAAAGCGAAAATGTTTATTTCATATCCGATTCTAAAATTCTTTTTTTAAATTAAAAAATGCCTATTTTTTTATTTGTACCGAAATTTCACATAGAGTATTGCAGAAACATGCAAAATCCATCATTTGTTTACTACATTTTCGGTCTCTTCTCTTGAAGTTTTATTATTGCATGATGCCAGAATATGTAAATTATTCGTTGCCTTGACTGTTTTTATGCATAAGTATGCTTGTTGGATTTNCGGATTTTTTTTTTGTGTTTGTGTATGTGACTAATCCAAGCCCATTATATGAGTAGCAACCACCTGCCCAAGTCATGTGTGGAACAGCATTCAACTACACTTTTGTAGGCATACTCGGCGTTAATTGAAATACAGATAGTGCTAAACCATTGAGACTTGGAATGTACGAGGGTGATAAACAGTCTAATCACACATGCTCTACTTAAACATCAATCCGTCAATCTTTCACAATATTTCCACTAATCTGCACCGCAATAANTGAGGGTGATAAACAGTCTAATCTCACATGCTCTACTTAAACATCAATCCATCAATCTTTCACAATATTTCCACTAATCTGCACCGCAATAAGTACTACACACCACAATCACCACCACATGAACTACAATTAGTACCATCATCAGCACCACATCAACCACAATCAGCACCACATTAAACATAATCAGCACCACATGCAATCCACACACCAATCCACGCACCTATATACACAAATCCACTCACCAATATACACACCAATCCACACAACAATCCACACTCCAATCCACACACCAATCCACACATTAATTTACACATCAATCCACACCAATTCACAATAATCCACACACCAATCTAAACACTAGTCAACACATCAACCCACACACTAGTACACACAACAATCCACACCAAACGAAACCAATGCACACACCAATCCACACACATATGTATAACAATCCACACCAATTAACACACCAAGACTCACTTACCCACACATCAATCCACATAGTAATCTACACACCAATTTACACTAATCCACACACCAGTCCACACCGATCCTTCGAAATTCTCCTCCACAATCCACAGCAATCCACATCAATTCTTCGACCAATCCCAATACTTCGTTCGTTCATTCTATCAGTTCTTCAGTTTTTATTCACCCATATGTATAGAAATTACATTCGTTCGTCTACCGTCTCCAAATTTTCTACATATCAACAGAATTAATGTTCGTTTGTAGTTCACTATCCATGCATTTATTATACTAAATGTCTTAATTATTATTCTGTACGCGGATTTTTAATTTAATATTTTAATGCTCACAGCACCACTTTAAAGTCATAAAGAATAAATGAAATAGCAAAAAAAATAAAAAAAGGCAATTATTTTAATTTAAAAATATTATCCCATGTATCAAAACACATAAGGCCCATTTGTTGTTTCCTGTCGTATGCCAAGCCGGAAAAAAGTTGGACAACAACTGGCATGCACCCGGTACCATTGCTGGTCCTGGAGTGGCACCATTAACAAGCCATACTCTAGCAATCTGGCCCAGGTGTGGTGAACACAAATGGCCCAAGCATAGCCCATATGCTTACAGCAGCTATGGCCGATATATATACCACTTTACCGCCATCATATGGCCTACTGATGGATAGCCATGCTTCCACCATATGTCAAATACCATATCCTAAAAATAATTATTTTCAGCATCATTCTCAACTTTACTTTGCTTTTAAATATCTTTTACTTTAATATTAAACACATTATATGACAACAAATCTTACGATTACAGGAGCATGGGAGGGAGCATGAACCTACGCCCGTTGTAGTGAAAGCTCAGCATGCTAACTATTTCTATACTGTGTACTATTATGTTTGGATTAACTAACTTGGAATATATTTGGACCTGAATAATTTACCAACTCTAATATATAAATTACACGAGTTATTCCATAGCCTTAAAACTGACAATGAGAACAAATCAGTTTTTTGAAGATGCAAATACACAAAATAAGACACTGTCGTTGAGAGAAAAATTCCTATCTGAATCGTGATATTAACCCAAAATCTTGCCTTTAGTGTAATTCTTCGTATTATTGTTTCGCTTGGATTCTATTCATCTGTTTTGAAATGCAGTTTTCATATATGCATATTTTCGTTTTTTGTGGTTATATATATATATTTTTTTTTTAACTTCCCATTTAAATTTTATGCAGTCGTACATATAAAACATTGCTTATGTCAAATTATTCGATACTAGTCGATACCTAATACTGTATATACAGCATTTTACCATATATATTTCCATCACTTCCTTTTTATTACAAATAATCTCATTGTATCATGTAATCTATAATTATATTAGACACACGCATATATACATACATGTGTGTGTAATTTTAAAAAGCTATCTCCGAAGAGTGGTAGCCATAAAAATTCCCATAATAAGCTAAATTGCACAAGCAATGGCTCATCGAAGTACTACTTCACATCCATCAAATGGCCTACAGATGACTACCCATCGCTTTCACCAGCAATAAGTATAGGCTATGTGCGGCCATTGCTGGAATACAGTTGGTAAGCCATTTATCTGTTAGTAGTTCACCTACTTTCAACCATCAGTTTCATTTCCATTAACATTCCATCATGGTGCCATAAATAACATGCCAAATGTCCTGGCGCTAGCAGTTAACCACAGCATAGCCAATTGTGAAGACCCATACATTTCCTGGGCCAGCAGTAATCCAGCAATGCCATCAGTAAAACCAAAGACGGCCGAATGTCTCCTGTTACGTGGGAAGCTTATTTTTGCAACATTACAATAACAAAAAGAAATCCGTTCATCACACCATGCAATATATTTCCGATCCTTGAGTTCATCGATGATTGAAGATATCTCAACAATGCATGAGAGATCCCCGCGTTTTTGCAAGTCAATCAAATTTCTGAGTCTACCAACAGGTTGATTCGGGTCTTTGGGAAATATGTAACGAGCGTTCTTGACGTATTCTGGCTTCTTCACGCCACTTTTGACGACATCACTTGCTGACTCTCAAAAGACGAATCCTGGTGGATCTTGATGTAGTTCTTTAATGTATCGCCTTGCATAAACTGCTTGTGGCCACTGTCGTAATTCTTCATCGCGCGAAATTGACTCTTCGTAAAGGCGATTCTCTCATTTCGGCGAGCATTTTGCCAGAATGTAACAGCTCTACCACATAATCGACAATGACGACAATCACGTATCGATGATGCAGGTCACGCCTCCATGATCGCTGAGGTCAAAAGGAGGCCATCGTATTTACAATTAATTTTCACTCTATAGCGAGAGTGCTTCCAAACTGATCATAACTTCTCAACTTCTGAACATCAACAAAGGTATCAGTATGCATCACATTCTCACATCACTGGGAATAACAGTAAGATTTTTTCGAAGTCCAGGATAATATTGATAATTTTTTACGATTTCGGGTTTCAGGCTCAGGTCCCTTCAGCGTACCTAGCCTAGAGAGATTGCTTAAATCTTTGTATCAAGTGCAAACAAGCAGGTAAAAGACAGAAAATCACTTACAAAGTTCGTTAAAAATGATCCAAAACACGGTTCGGTATTCGAATTGTGGACCCTAAATCACACTATAGGAACATTACTCTACGTACAAAATGTGTCCGGCCTACATTATGTTACATACGCCATGTATTTATGTGGGATTTATTCCAGCATTTTTCACTAAAGTGTCACTTAGGTAGTTCTTGCATGTAGACTTGTAGAATATAAAACAGGAGTCTGGCACAAGGGCACGGGGCACAGGCGCCAGACGCCGTTCATACTCTTCATTCCGGTCGGCCGGCGGCCATGTTGGATGTTGGTGACCTTTTGCTTGACCCGTGACTTTGACCCTGACTCTATACCCATGACCTTAAAAGACCTTGAATACAAAATTACAAGTATTTAAAAATAAACATAAATATATTTAAAATCTAAAAACTTATAAAAAATTTATTTAAAAAATTTATAAATAATTCATTTAAAAGTTTATAATAAATAAATTATTAATTTTTTTGAAGGAATCCCTTTTAAAAAATAAATTTTTTAATTGTAAAAAATATATAAAAATGATTTAAAGAAATCCAAAAAAATTAATATAAATAATTGTAAACAAAATATAATTTTGCAAGTCTTCAATACAGAAGATATCTACATTAATAAGTATTGAAACGAATAGTCTAGCTAAACTATTCGTGCCTCCATGCTACCCGTGGGGTGATCACAACACATCGTTCACCTGGGAACAGTCGAGTGCTCCCCACCGTCGTGTTGCATTCATACGCTGCCGTTCCACGCCGCTAGATGACTGCGCGCACATACTCCGTCGAGTTGAGATGTTTCGGTCGGCGTCTTGAGCGCCTACGACAGTTGAATAAAGTGAAGCTGGATCAGGGATGGAATTCAAGGGCGAACGAAACGAGAGAGTTCCGGGAAAACCCGCTGGCCACCGGCAACGTCCGCCACGTTACCCACATGCAAAAAGCCCTTTTGACCCCACCGGGAATCGAGCCCGTGTCGCCTTGGTGGCAGACGGTAATTCTGACTGCTATACCACCGCCCCCTCCCCGGCCCGCAAAATTCTTCTTTGCATTTTCTCCCAACAATCGACACATTTTGCGAAAAATAGTAAACATTTCTTGTAATCAAGGTTGACTAATATCTAATACAAAAAAAAAAACACAAATTTGGTTAAAATGACAATATATAATTCGAATAAAAATTGAATCTCACATTCGCAAACACTTGTGTCATTAATAATATCAGAATTGCATAAACTTAAATAAAACACATGAAATTTGACAATTCCTTTTACCACCACCTAACCTAAAAAGCTTATTCCTATACTCTATCGCACCATAATACTACAGTATTTAAAAGTGCGACGACAACATATCTGAGGGTCAGTCTTCAAAATCGCCTGTTAACAGAGTCGGTTGTCATTACCCTCGTGCATTCGCTTACTAGGTGAAACTGGCCGCAACTACATTCAACCCGGAGGCTGGTATTTTTAGATTCGCTAATTCTCTCAGTTAATCGCCTTTTCTCTCGAAGGTAAATACTAGGCGTTGTATAGATGTTTCTTGACGTAGAAGCACATTTTCCATCTTTGCAGCAATGGGGGTTGCATGGAAATGTATTATTGTCTGTACTGAAATGTACAGCGTGTGGGCAATCGGGTCTCCTGTGCCTGTGACCTTAAAGGTTAATCAGGAGTAAATCCCAGAGCAACATATGGTGTGCACAGCGCCCAGCACTAGTTTTATTCAGCCACAGAGCCACATCAGGAATTTTAGCCCCTTCAGTCGATAGAGTAATCCATGCTATGCACTCCAGCCAGATCCCTTCAATGTCTGACGGCAGACTATAATTTGGCACTAACGTGCTTTAATTGGCTGCAGTTGAATGCAATCCAATAGAAGGTGATAACGCTCCTTCCAATCGCAGTGGGTGGGCCACCTTTCAACAGCATCGTCCATAGTTGAATCTGTACGCGCCACCTTGATGGAGCCGTGGCCTAGCCAACCTCTATGAACGCCCTTCGTAAACGAGTCCTCTTACTAGGCGGACCAGACCTTCATTAGTGAGCATCAACCTTTCCTAACTACACCAAGTAACACTGTACTCAGACCAGTGTACACGATGAACACAGGAAAAAGAAACTTTGTCGCATAACATTTTTAAACGTCCACAATTGGATTTTTTCTCCACATATCCCTCTTTATTTCTGTGAACACCCCCAATAAAATTATTGAAACACGTTTTCAAAATGTTATAATTCTTTCTTGTAGAGATTCGTGTCTGTTAGTTAGCTGTTTATTTCATGTCACCATCAATTCTTACGACGTTAGATTAACCGAGAGGGGCGTCCGTCATATTATAACTTGCACTGAAAAACGCCATTCTGACATTAATGCCGCTGTTCACAGTGCATGTCTAATACATAATGTTCATATAATGATAATATTGTTAGAATTGTTGTGGAAATTCGATTCAAATTTGCATATAGTTCTTATAATCTGAGTAGCATAAGAAAGTTAATATGAATGCTGTGAACAGTTCAGACTTTAATTTAGTAGTATTATTGTGTCAGACTGAACGCAGACAAAGAATGGTTTAATGTCTAGTGTCAAGTCAACTCTCTCATCAGGTCAGCCCATTCTAGCATTGGAGATGTGAAATCTGGTGGCTGGGAAGATGCGAACTGGATTCAGACAGCACTGAAAGAAAAATAACTAAATCTCATTTTCCCTCATCATGTAAGAAGTCGGAAAATTATAATAAATATATGTATAAAATTGTACCAAGGTCAAAATGATTGAATAAATCAAAGAAGTTTCATTATTATATCCAGTGCTATAATCTGTCCGCGGTATATTCAAACTTTTTGAATCAAACATTTGAAAATCCTCTCCATTTATGATGTGTCTAGTTGTTTCCAAAATACATAATGTATCATAACCGTTTTATATTTCTGTTTATAGAAAATTATGTTATATGTTGTTAAATTGAAAATTTTACTTATATGCCATCTAGAATTTCTAATAATTCATTAAAAATTTTATGAATTAGGAAAGACAAAAAATGATTGTGTTGGCAAAGCTTAGTAAGAAATAGTTGTCATACAAAATATTATTAAACTGATCGAGCGCAAATCCGGCGCGCCTTTGTGCAATTTTCTAGATTTAGTTCAGCTTAATTTGCATGAGGCGGAGGAATATCATTGAAGAATAATTTAAGCAGGGCTTCAGAAAAGTTGGAAGTAGCCATGCCTGGACTATAGTCGGCCAGTCTTGTTTTTCCTGCGTTTGAAGTTAACGACGGGAGAAGCTGTTTACTTTCTTGAGAGACACTCGTATCTTGGCAGCCACCTTGATCATGTAGGGGTTCCTTATATGTTCACCGTGCAGAGTAACGTGTCCCCACCCAGGTGTTCAAATCGAAGTTCGTAAATATCACAGCTGGCAACCACAATTCTTGGCATTGCCCCTAGCGGCTTTATTCGTGCTTTGGCTATCATCTAATTTAGTTACAAACGAAGACGCGAGAAACAATTGTGGCGTTGGGTCAAGTTGAGAGGTTTCAGTCGAGTACTTGTGAGCTGGTGAGGGTGAAATAAGGTGAAGATGGAGCCGCGGGAGTATGCAAGGGCGGGCGAAATCGGAATACCCCGAGAAAACACGCTGGCCAACGGTAACTTTTGCCACTAAAATCCACATTAGACAATCCGAGTGACCAAGCTGGGAATCTAACACGGTTCTCATTGGTGGGAGAGTGGGAAGCGCGTGTCCTAACAAATGCACCTCCGCGGTCCTCCTCGTGTAAGGAGGTGTGCAAGAGGCAACTTGCGATTATCCGGGACACCTTATCGAAAAATTAGGTATTATTTGTATATCTTGGGATGATTTACCAAACAAACTGCAGTTGAGCAAGTTTTTCCTGTCACTGCGGCTTGAATAGTGGTGGCAAATAGTATTAATGAAATAAGAAAAAAATTTTTGGCCTTTCATTAATAAAGTGAATAAGGTACAGCGAATGGGACCTTGCAATACTTGCTTAAATATGCCACATTTCAACCGTTTGTCGAANATAAAGTGAATAAGGTACAGCGAATGGGACCTTGCAATACTTGCTTAAATATGCCACATTTCAACCGTTTGTCGAATATTAGTTCTGGAAACTTCTGTGTTCAAATGAAAAGTATCAGCGACCTTGACCAAGAATTTTGCGTAACTACACATAAAAAAATATTAAAAATTATATCAAAGGTGTATCCTTTCTAAAATATTTTATACCGCCTATTAAAGCACACCTTTTTTCCCATTAATAACCTGCAGTAAATGGCTGATTTCCTATGAAGAACTAAACGTTACAGATGATACTTAGCTGAGAATGATTCATACTAAAATATTTTGGATTTTGCTTTTTTATTTCNAGAACTAAACGTTACAGATGATACTTAGCTGAGAATGATTCATACTAAAATATTTTGGATTTTGCTTTTTTATTTTACAGCCGAAGGTATTTAAAATGTGATTCTGTTAAAACTGCACGTACTATAAAATTTTTAATTTTTATATTATTTCGTTTTAAGTATAAAATTAAACAGTTTTTTTGAAAAGTATATTTTCGGTTTGTTTTATATTTCTCTTCATAAAATGGCGAGTTTAAAAAATTTACTAGACAGTACTTGCAGTGTTCTCTAAAACTTCAAAAATCCACGTTAAAAGGAGCTCAAAGAATTTAGCTTTGTAATATTTTCCTTTAAAAGTAGTACAAGGGAGTTATTCGTACCTAGGTCTGCGCCGGCACATGAAACAAATGCTCTGGTATGTCAGCAAACGAAAAATGGCTTTGCTGCAAACACAAACTCTCACAGGAGCGCTGGTCAGTCATTTACGGTTACTTCCCTCCAGTCGCTTCAGCTCCTGGTTAAACGTTAACGCTCTCCCCCCCCCCTTTTTTGTTTATTTCTTCAAAAAAAACCTCCACGCATGCCTCTTCCCTTGTCTTGACGGCGCCAAAAACACGCCGGCCGCGAATCACTTGTCCAGGATTAAATACGCGCGGGCTTGCCATGCGTTCCTCCTCGGCCGGCCTGGCCTGAAAACATAAAGCAATTAATAAGCCCGGCTATTTTGTGACGTTTCCACTCAGCAGTTTTCGCCTCTGCGCGCGCTCTCTTAGCATGCTGACGGCCGACCCCTTGCTTTCCTCGCGCTGCAACACGCCTCACAGGCTGGATCCACGGAGCGCAAGAGTGGCGTATATGTTCCGCTACTTTAATTCCTGCTTGGCTATTAGCTACCGGAAATATTCGCATTATAGGCTATTCGCTTTTTCTTCAAACTTTTGCAATCAAACATTTAAAAAATCACACTACGTAGTGCGTGCTTGGTTGTTTTCGTAAATATGTCACTTGTCACAGGCGTTCTATACTGGCGATACACTAACATTACCTTATTTTCGGTTGAATTAAACTTTAACTCATGTTTTATTTATAAATTATAATATTACATTTATAATTAATGAAAGTTAAACAGGGACAAAATAGGTGTGTTGGCAATGCCTAACATTAATAGTTCGTATGCCAAATACTATTACACTCAGTGCGCAAGAATGCGGAACGTTGTCCTTCTGATATTTTTTTTTTCTAGACTTGGTTAACTTTTGTTAGCATGTGGCCGAGGAATATCCTGGTTGTTAAAATTAAGCAGCGATTCAGGAAAGTTGGAAGTTACCGGGAATGTACTATATCATCTTGTATAAAGTGCTCCTTCAAATTGTTGCGCCATTTTTAAAATGAGAATTTTAAATGATCCCAGAGTTAACAACGAAATATGTTAGTTCCCCTGCATGGCAACAGGTCCTTAGAAAGGGAACAGTATATATTTAAGAATATGAAATAATCTGGTAGTACTTGCATAAAGGAATGATCCCAGCATTATCCTAGAGAGATACCGGAAAACCCTGGTAATACCGAACGCGAGTCGCGTGGTTTACCACGGTGTTCACTCACTACTACTCGTGTAGTTATCGGACTGAAGAATGGGTTTAAATAACACACGTTTGTGTGTGACAGATAAGATATATTATTTTTTCATTTGACTGGGCTTCTACGAATTTAGGTACACCAACATATAATGTCAAAGCTAATTAGAGAGAAAAAAAGTTGTAATGGCTGGAAAGTTGACGCAAAATGTTGTAACCAAAAATGAACATTTGCCAAATTCTGTACATTTGGCTAAAATGCAAGGTTGGCTTAAAATAAAGTTTTACTTTCATACCGGTCCTTTCAGGTGCATATGCGGTCGTAAAGTAAGGTGTCTTGGCCTAAATGACAGTAATTTTCTGTAAGTCTTCAGTTATGATACCTTCAGTAATTATGGATATTACGTGTGCAATGTGCTAAAAGGAAGAAATAAAAAATTCTCTTCTTGGTAATTTTTGTCAGCATTGCAAAGTTTCCGTGTTCAATCGAAAAATGTTGTGATATCGTCTCACGTACTAATTATTAAAAATTTGCTTAATATGCAATTTAAGTGTGTCTAAAAAATGTAAAAAGAAATATACGATGAACAACAGGGAGATATGCTGTGATAAGCCAGAGTAATGCAACATTTTAACTAGGTTTCGAGAGCTCAGTTAAATAAAATATTTAAC
>NQII01017779.1:0-13644 GCA_002778355.1 Clitarchus hookeri
GCTATAAAACCTCCCTGATGTGTGTGTTATTGTTCAGATAACCCTCAATACGTAGGAGTCGAGATCGCATGTTGTTTACAATGACGCCCCAAACCATCACAATTGGCGTTTGTTCGGATACTGCGAGGTGTTACGGCCGACGGTATAACGCGTCACCGTGGTAGCATCTAACACATATGCGGCCATCACTGAAGGACAGGTTAAGCCGGGACTCGTCGGAAAACACTACATTTTGCCACTCAGTACGCCAGCGACAGCGTTCGTGGTTTCTGGACAATGGAAGCCAACACAATGGCATGCGTACCACCAGTCCAGCCCACAGCTGACGGCGTCGAAACGTCGACGCAGACAGGTTGTACGGTCTGTTACGGCCATGCGGACGAGATGTTGGTCACCCCGTGCTGTGGCCACATTGCGTGGTCCAGTACCCNCGGTCTGTTACGGCCATGCGGACGAGATGTTGGTCACCCCGTGCTGTGGCCACATTGCGTGGTCCAGTACCCGCTTGTTGCTGAGTACGAACGTCTTTTACCCACTGGTTCCACACACGCATCACTGTCGTAACAGTTTGTCCTGTACGATCCGAAATATCACGGTATGACAAACCCGTTTCCCTGAGACCGATCATTCTGCCCCGTTCGAATTCACTCAAATGCTGATATGGCGTCCTTTGACGTTGACGAGGCCTACTGGGACTTGCATTCACTTCGTTTGACGGTTCTTCACTGCCTGAGCTTGGCGTAATGCTGACTTTTCCGGTCACACAAGACACGGCGCTGCTGGACCTACGTGTACGCCATCTCTATGCAATCAAAATCACTTATTGTTGGTACACTTTTATATATATCCTCCAAGTTTGGATTCAATAAAGCCATTCTATCTAGTTGTTTCAACTTTCACAATCAATAGATGTTTAGTCGACAACTATTCGCCTACGAATTTTAATCATAGACAACAAAGATTTTTCACTTATTTGTGAATCCAGCATAAAGTAATTGACAAAAACAGTAGCTAGATAATGGGGCTTCTAAGACAGCGTCATGACAGGGAGGCCGGGAGGAAGAAGCTTGGTAAGGAAATGACAAACTTCATGCGTTTGCATTCCTCTTCGGGGGCGGCCATCTTGGCAGCCAGTGTCAACGGGAGGCGGCCATCTTTGCAGCCAGTGCCAAAATGTGCAAAAAATTATTTTAAAATATAAATTTTCATAAAGTTTTTTTCCCAGAATTAACGTATGATTTAATATTTCAAAATATTTGATTAAATATTTCAAAACATTAATTTAACTTTTGAAAAGTTTCAATTTTTCAAAAGTTCCCGTAATCATTTTTTCTCGCACATTTCCTGGCGACCATTTTAGAATCCCTAAGCCGACGCCAAGGTGTCAGCCATGTTGGTTGCTACTCCCGAAGACGACGCACCCAACGGTTCTGCTCCGGCATTCAAGGAGGGGGGTCGCAGTGAAGTAATGGGTAGAGCACAACTTCACGCTATCGCATTCCCGCACCGACGAATCCCAATAGAGACGCCGCCAGGGCATGCTCAGGCATTCAAGGAGGGGGGTTGCAGAAAAGTAATGGGTAGAGTGCAACTTCACGCTCTCGCATTCCTGCAGACACGAATCCCAACAGGGACGCCGCCAGGGGACATCGCTTCGAGAAGTTATGCATTCAAGGACCCCCTCCTTGAATGCATAACTTCTCGAAGTTATGCATTGCAGTGAAGTAATGGGTAGAGCACAACTGCACGCTCCAGCATTCCCAAAAAGAGAGATATCAACCATATATATATATATATATACATATATATAATTCCAACCATCACGTGTGTTAACCCTTACAATCACACACCCAGTACATAAGTCCTACCATCACGTGTGTGTTAAGCCCCCTCCCATCCAGACCCCGGCCCCCACCCCGCGAGAGAGAGAGAGACAAAAAGTATATATAAATATATAATATCTACAATCACACACCCAGCAGCAACATACTTACACACACACACGTCCGATCGCGTCCACATCCAAGAGCGAAGTGACAGGACACGTCACACACACACTTGTACATAACAGAGATCGCCCTGGACAAAAAAACAAGGGGGGTGCCGCAGTGAAGCGATGGGTAGAGCGCCACTTCACGCTCTCGCATTCCCGCACCTATGGATGCGTACCAAAAGAGACGCAGCCAGGAGTTAAATGTAATGCCCTAGCAAGTCTTATTCAATGGGGCTGCAGTAGCGTAGTGGGTAGAGTGTATGTTAAACCACCACACTCCCGCAATCACAGGGAGTGCAGCAGCAGCTCCCAAAAGACACGCCAGCTATGCGCTAGAGCCTTGCACGCGTGTTAACAAAAATACTATACATATATACATATACATATATAAGTCCTATCATCACGGGTTTGGTAATCCCCCTACCATCCCGACCCCGGCTTCCATCCCGCGAGAGAGAGTCATAAATATTATACATTTATATATATATCAATATGTATAAATATATATAAATATATAATTTCTTCAATCACACACCCGCAGCTATGGCTGCGTCTCCCAACAGAGACACAGCCAGGACATAGCTTCGAGACTTCACGTTCATGCATTCCATGGAAGGGGGCCCAGTGAAGCAATGGGTAGAGCGCAACTTCGCGCTTTTGCATTCACACACCTATGCAAGGGGTCAGCCATGTTGGTTGTGACTCCCGAAGACGGCGCACCCAACGGTTATGCTCTAGAATTCAAGGGGGGCCGCAGTGAAGCAATGGGCAGAGCGCAAATTCTCGCTCTTGCATTCACGCACCTACGACGACGAATCCCAACAGAGACGCAGCCAGGACATAGCTTCGGAGTCGTTACGTCACGCTCTGGCATTCAAGGGGCCGCAGTGAAGCAATGGGTAGAGCGCAACTCCACGCTCTTGCATTCACGCACCGACGATGCCGAATCCCATTAGAGACGCAACCAGGACATCAGGACATATCTTCGGAGTCGTAACGTCATGCTCTGACATTCAAGGGGCCGCAGTGAAGCAAGGGGTAGAGCGCAACTTCATGTTCTTGCATTCACGCACCTATGCAAGGGGTCAGCCATGTTGGTTGTGACTACCGAAGACGAAGCACCCAACGGTTATGCTCTAGCATTGAAGGGGGGCCGCAGTGAAGCAATGGGTAGAGCGCAACTCCACGCTGTTGCATTAACGCACCGACGATGCCGAATCCCATTAGAGACGCAACCAGGACATCAGGACATATCTTCGGAGTCGTAACGTCATGCTCTGACATTCAAGGGGCCACAGTGAAGCAAGGGGTAGAGCGCAACTTCATGTTCTTGCATTCACGCACCTATGCAAGGGGTCAGCCATGTTGGTTGTGACTACCGAAGACGAAGCACCCAACGGTTATGCTCTAGCATTGAAGGGGGGCCGCAGTGAAGCAATGGGTAGAGCGCAACTCCACGCTGTTGCATTAACGCACCGACGACGAATCCCAACAGAGACGCAACCAGGACATCAGGACATAGCCTCGGAGTTGTTACATCATTCTCTAGCATTCAAGGAGGGCCGCAGTGAAGCAAAGGGTAGGGCGCAAATTCACGCTCTTGCATTAACGCACCTATGGCACGACATAGCTTCGGAGACGTAAGGTCAAGCTCTGGCATTCAAGGGGGCTCGGTGAAGCAATGGGTAGAGCACAACTTCATGCTCTCGCATTCACGCACCGACGATGGAGGCCCCCCAACAGAGACGACAGCCAGGACATAGCTGTGGGAGCTACGGGACACCACGCTCTCGCATTTCATAGCAAGGGTGCCGCGGTGATGCGATGGATAGAGCCAACTTCACGCTCTGAGTGCATGTTAAAACAATGCGCTTTCGCATTCACAGGGTGGGGGCAGACGTGTCCCGAGAGAGACGCATGCCTCATATATATTTATATATATAAATATACATACATACTCTCTTTAAAATATTTTATTTCCCCGAAAAGCATCTGACCCTGGTTTCTCTGAACTAAAAGTACTAACAATGGTGCATTAACTAATTGAACAGCCTGCACCTCTTAAAATACTTTATTACGTTACATTTACAACGTGTCCCGAGAGAGACGCATGCCACGGGCTACTAGACTTCACGCTCTTGCGTGCCATCAGTAAAATGTCCCTCACCACGACGACGAAACATTTTCAGAGACGAATTGCAGCAAGATATTGGAAGGGATGACGAAGAAACGTAGTACAAATCTGCTCGAAGAACAGATGAGAAGTTAAATGGCACCCACTAGCATCCCATTTCGACGGGGGCCTCGGTAGAGTAGCGGGCAGAGTGCACACTTTGCGCTCCTGCATGCGCACCCACTTCCAAGACACAAGTGGAAGGCAGCATCGAGAAAGATAAGAAGTCACAGCATGCAATCTCCATAATATAGGAAACTGTGTTTGTATATACCAGACTCACGTCATTACCATACCGCTTATCGCTAAACCGACTTTCAAATGCAGAACATTATATAATGAAAAATTATCGCTGGTAAAATTGGAACATGAACGTATTATATAATAATAAGCCAATCTATGCAGGGTCTGCTGTACTTTGCCGCCTGACGTTTCTCTGTGTTGAGTTCAATATATAACTTCAGTCATGACTTCTGATTGAATTGAATCACCCGATGCATATTCTTCAACATCAACCCATGACCTAATACATGCTGGAGATTAACATTATGAACTATAAAGTTTCCCTTTGTCTCAAGGGTCGTTGTAAGACACGTGCCGCGGCACTGGAAGCCAGGAGTAGGGGGGACGCATGTACACACCGGGCGACGACAACGTCTCACATCCCAAGAGGAGTCTAGGTGAAGATGCAAGAAGACCATCCGTTGCAGATCTTGCTTTCATGGTGTCGACGAGATACTGTATGAAACAGTGCGTAGAAAGGTGTATTTATTACGCACATCCCAGCCCCCCGATGGGAGTTTCGGAAATATATATTACCAAATGTGTAAAGTAGTGTGATTAAAAATTATTATTAACGTCCCAGGTAACGACTGCAAGCAGCACACACGTGAGTTGCGGAAATATATATATATATAATATGTCAAGTAGTAATCACTACCGCAACCAATCTACTTACGCCTTACGCAAATACTACAAGCAGTGGCCGGGAGGGTTAACCTTAGTGTCTGCCCAAATTCGATTATAATGTAATTTCTCTCTTACGAGGCCGTAAACGTCATGCGCTTGCATTCCAAGCTAGAGGTTGTCTCAGAGTCTTCCCAAACTTCCTACTAATAATATACACCACGTGCTTGCATTCGAAGCCAGGAGAGTTAGCTCATGATCTTCCCAAAATCAATTAACATGTAAGTAATTCCTACAAGATGAAATACTTCACGCTCTTGCATGCCAAGCCGGGAGGATTATCTCAGAGTCTTCCCAAAAATAATTACCATTTAAGACCTTCCTACTTATAATATACACCACGTGCCTGCATTCGAAGCCAGGAGAGTTAGCTCATGATCTTCGCAAACAAATCAATTAACATGTAAGTCATTCCTACAAGATGAAATACTTCACGCTCTTGCATGCCAAGCCGGGAGGGCTATATCAGAGTATTCCCAAATTAAATTATCGTTTAAGACCCTCCTACTAGATGATATACACCACACGCATGCTGGCGGAAACAGTCATGTCACTACTGTAACATATCATTTCTATATGGCTACAATGCGAAGAGACATATGAAGCATAAAATGCAAGCTATCGCAGTAATAAAGTGATAACACCACCGCGCAGAAAGGAACCTAACATGCTATGCGAGGCTGTCGTTCACTGAGGAAAGCCGAGACACGCAATACAAATTGACGTGTGTATAGTATATAAGCGAACATCACGTAAAATGAAGATCATTCAGTTGTCGAGCGCTTTTGTGAAAAGCAGTTTAGTTTACAACAATATGAAGACAGAATCAATGGATGAAGAAGACTCGCCATCGCCAACGTCGGCATCAACAGCAAGGCACACTGAAGAGCCACTACACGCATTACGATATCATCGTAACCACTACTACAATCGTGCACCCTGCTATAATATGTGGACGGAACCAATAGCTGAAGATTTACCGTCTACAACCAGGCCAACAGCAAGGGGTCCTGAAGAGACGATGCAAGCGATACGCCATCAATGTAACTACTGTGGAAGTACTTTTAGCACAAGGTATAATACACGTCGGCATGAAAGTTGCCATTGCATGTTCAGCACGGCATACAAAACATGCCAATGTGATACCGTGTTTGCCCGAAGTGATGGTGCGTATAGACATAACAATACATGCAAAGGCTATATTTCTAACGTACGTGATATTTTGAAAGTACTTAACAGCTCTTGTCTGAAGGGTGTGTTCTTTTCGTAGATCAGCACGTTGGTCGCACGGTTAATAGTTTCGTTGAAAAACGTGTATTTCGAACCCTCTCCAATGCTGTTCAAGCGCCAGGTAGACAGGCGCCTTAAGTTGGAAGTACTAGTCATGCACCATATCCGCCCCGTTTATACACTCTTTTGTTATTTGACGTCTGGTCCTTACAGCCATTCATATATGTATATTTATAATTTTAGATTATTTCGTAGTGCCTGCTCGTCGTCTTTAGTATTCATGGGGTACTCACACGTTCGGCATACAACTCGNTTTTAGATTATTTCGTAGTGCCTGCTCGTCGTCTTTAGTATTCATGGGGTACTCACACGTTCGGCATACAACTCGACCATATTTGTTTTGGCTTTTAACCTATCTCAGTTTGTTGTAAGTTATCCATCCTTAATTTTATTTATGTATATGCTACCATATATATATGTCTTTTAACCGAGTCATTGACGTCTTTACAACACTATGCAGCTAGACTTCCCGTCACTCTTCACAGAAGGTTCACGAATCATGTCTGCATGAATGTTCTTCCATGATAGTAGGTTGTTGTTAGATACCTCCGAGTCAGAGTACTAGATTCCAATCTGTGTTTCTACACATAGATAAGTGTTCTGCACGTTGGAATTCAGTCATGCTGGCTGAAGGCTATCATGCGTCTAGCAGGAGCTGTGTGTGACCTTTGGAGCCTTACAAAACACTCTGTTGGCTAGTGTTATTCGTTAAACTTGACAAGCCCCACAGGGCGCTTGCGTCGTCACCCAAACATCTGAGCGGTCTCCCATATTCTACAGCATATGACAACAGTCGCGTTCTGTTGCTAGTCTGTTGTACTGACCAGAATAGTCTGGTAGTGTATAACATCGTTAATTTTTATCATTCTATGTTTGGTTGTTAAGAGCTAGCCATGTTAGCGTTGACTCGAGCTGTCGCCCTTGTGTGTAGGGCTGATGGTGATCGTTTATACTATATTAATATGTTTACAGTTAATTATATTTTCGACTTACTTTGTTAAAATCCGGCTTTTCTCAGAGGTGGAGGTGAACTTAATAATGTCAAGATTAACATAAATGAATAACACCGATCTCATTTACATACTTTTGGCTTTACTTACAGACTTGACATAATACAAATACATAGTCACATTTGATACAGGCTCAACATAGTGTTTTCGAGCGACATCTTTAAAATGACTGATTTAGAAGAAGAACATTATCTTCTGTGAGCAGTCAGTAGGCTCTTATTCGAATATACTGCACTGCAGTTATCACATGGGTAGGTCTTGTAGACGGTAGCAAAGTTACAGTTGCTATCTTCATGCTGTTGGGTCCAGCTACGCCTCCTAAATTTCTTGCCGCAATACTTGCACTCGCTTCCTGATGAACGACGAGGAACATACCCTTTGCATGTATTGTTATGTCTATACGCACCATCACTACGGGCAAACACGGTATCACATTGGCATGTTTTGTATGCCGTGCTGAACATGCAATGGCAACTTTCATGCCGACGTGTATTATACCTTGTGTTAAAAGTACTTCCACAGTAGTTACATTGATGGCGTATCGCTTGCATCGTCTCTTCAGGACCCCTTCCTGTTGGCCTGGTTGTAGACGGTAAATCTTCAGCTATTGGTTCCGTCCACATATTATAGCAGGGTGCACGATTGTAGTAGTGGTTACGATGATATCGTAATGCGTGTAGTGGCTCTTCAGTGTGCCTTGCTGTTGATGCCGACGTTGGCGATGGCGAGTCTTCTTCATCCATTGATTCTGTCTTCATATTGTTGTAAACTAAACTGCTTTTCACAAAAGCGCTCGACAACTGAATGATCTTCATTTTACGTGATGTTCGCTCATATACTATACACACGTCAATTTGTATTGCGTGTCTCGGCTCTCCTCAGTGAACGACAGCCTCGCATAGCATGTTAAGTTCCTTTCTGCGCGGTGGTGTTATCACTTTATTACTGCGATAGCTTGCATTTTATGCTTCATATGTCTCTTCGCATTGTAGCCATATAGAAATGATATGTTACAGTAGTGACATGACTGTTTCCGCCAGCATGCGTGTGGTGTATATCATCTAGTAGGAGGGTCTTAAACGATAATTTAATTTGGGAATACTCTGATATAGCCCTCCCGGCTTGGCATGCAAGAGCGTGAAGTATTTCATCTTGTAGGAATGACTTACATGTTAATTGATTTGTTTGCGAAGATCATGAGCTAACTCTCCTGGCTTCGAATGCAGGCACGTGGTGTATATTATAAGTAGGAAGGTCTTAAATGGTAATTATTTTTGGGAAGACTCTGAGATAATCCTCCCGGCTTGGCATGCAAGAGCGTGAAGTATTTCATCTTGTAGGAATTACTTACATGTTAATTGATTTTGGGAAGATCATGAGCTAACTCTCCTGGCTTCGAATGCAAGCACGTGGTGTATATTATTAGTAGGAAGGTTGGGAAGACTCTGAGACAACCTCTAGCTTGGAATGCAAGCGCATGACGTTTACGGCCTCGTAAGAGAGAAATTACATTATAATCGAATTTGGGCAGACACTAAGGTTAACCCTCCCGGCCACTGCTTGTAGTATTTGCGTTAGGCGTAAGTAGATTGGTTGCGGTAGTGATTACTACTTGACATATTATATATATATATATATATATATATTTCCGCAACTCACGTGTGTGCTGCTTGCAGTCGTTACCTGGGACGTTAATAATAATTTTTAATCATATTACTTTACACATTTGTTAATATATATTTCCAATATATATTTCCGAAACTCCCATCGGGGGGCTGAGATGTGCGTAATAAATACACCTTTCTACGCACTGTTTCATACAGTATCTCGTGCGACACCATGAAAGCAAGATCTGCAACGGACGGTCTGCTTGCATCATCACCTAGGCTCCTCTTGGGATGTGAGACGTTGTCGTCCTTAAAAAGTCGCCCGGTGTGTACATGCATCCCCCCTACTCATGGCTTCCAGTGCCTCGGCACGTGTCTTACACCAGTATNCGGTGTGTACATGCATCCCCCCTACTCATGGCTTCCAGTGCCTCGGCACGTGTCTTACACCAGTATCTCGTGAGAAGTCGTGGAAGCAAGATCTACAACGGACGGCCTGCTAGACATGTGTAAGTATGAAACAATTTAAGTATACTCGGATTTGGGAAGACTCTGAGATCACCCTCCCGACTTCGCATGCGCTATATATATTTCCATCGCTCTCGCGCCGGAAGAGTGCTGGTAAAACCATGTAAACTGTCGTGGCAGTCGTTCTTTCAATTGCATAATCACCTAGACTCCTCTTGGAATGTGAGACGTTGTCGTCGCCCGGTGTGTACATGCGTCCCCCCTACTCCTGGCTTCCAGTGCCGCGGCACGTGTCTTACAACGACCCTTGAGACAAAGGGAAACTTTATAGTTCATAACGTTAATCTCCAGCATGTATTAGGTCATGGGTTGATGTTGAAGAATATGCATCGGGTGATTCAATTCAATCAGAAGTGATGGCTGAAGTTATATATTGAACTCAACACAGAGAAACGTCAGGCGGCAAAGTACAGCAGACCCTGCATAGATTGGCTTATTATTATATAATACGTTCATGTTCCAATTTTACCAGCGATAATTTTTCATTATATAATGTTCTGCATTTGAAAGTCGGTTTAGCGATAAGCGGTATGGTAATGACGTGAGTCTGGTATATACAAACACAGTTTCCTATATTATGGAGATTGCATGCTGTGACTTCTTATCTTTCTCGATGCTGCCTTCCACTTGTGACTTGGAAGTGGGTGCGCATGCAGGAGCGCAAAGTGTGCACTCTGACCGCTACTCTACCGAGGCCCCCGTCGAAATGGGATGCTAGTGGGTGCCATTTAACTTCTCATCTGTTCTTCGAGCAGATTTGTACTACGTTTCTTCGTCATCCCTTCCAATATCTTGCTGCAATTCGTCTCTGAAAATGTTTCGTCGTCGTGGTGAGGGACATCTTACTGATGGCACGCAAGAGCGTGAAGTCTAGTAGCCCGTGGCATGCGTCTCTCTCGGGACACGTTGTTAATGTAACGTAATAAAGTATTTTAAGAGGTGCAGGCTGTTCAATTAGTTAATGCACCATTGTTAGTACTTTTAGTTCAGAGAAACCAGGGTCAGATGCTTTTCGGGGAAATAAAATATTTTAAAGAGAGTATGTATGTATATTTATATATATAAATATATATGAGGCATGCGTCTCTCTCGGGACATGTCTGCCCCCTCCCTGTGAATGCGAGAGCGCATTGTTTTAACATGCACTCAGAGCGTGAAGTTGGCGCTATCCATCGCATCACCGCGGCACCCTTGCTATGAAATGCGAGAGCATTGTGTCCCGTAGCTCCCACAGCTATGTCCTGGCTGTCGTCTCTGTTGGGGGGCCTCCATCGTCGGTACATGAATGCGAGAGCATGAAGTTGCGCTCTACTCATCGCATTACTGCGGCACCCTTCCATTGCATTGCATGAGTGTGTGACGTCCCGACGCTATGTTTTGGCTGTGTCTCTGTTGGTAGTTGCCATAGTCGTTGCGTGAATGCAAGAGCGTGAAGTTGTGCTCTCCCCATTGCTTCACCGAGCCCCCTTGAATGCCAGAGCTTGACCTTACGTCTCTTTTCGGACGCAGCCATAGGTGCGTGAATTCAAGAGCGTGAAGTTGCACTCTACCCATTGCTTCACCGAGCCCCCTTAAATGCCGGAGCAGAACCGTTGGGTGCTTCGTCTTCGGGAGTCGCAACCAACATGGCTGACACCTTGGCGTCGGCTTAGGGATTCTAAAATGTTCGCCAGGGAATGTTCAACAAAAAATAATTTTTGGAACTTTTCAAAAGTTAAATTAATGTTTTAAAATATTTCATTAAATTTTTTGAAATTTTAAATCATACGTTAATTTTGAAAAAAACTTAATTTTTGAAAATTTATTTTGTGAAAAAATAATTTTTGAAAATGTATTATTTTAAATAAATATTTGCAATTTTTTTGTAAATGTTGGCATTGGCTGCCAAGATGGCCACCTCCAGTTGACACTGGCTGCCAAGATGGCTGCCCTCGAAGAGGAATGCAAATGCATGAAGTTTGTCATTTCCTTACCAAGCTTCTTCCTCCCGGCCTCCCTGTCATGACGCTGTCTTAGAAGCCCCATTATCTAGCTACTAACAATAATCCTGTATTGCACAAATTCCTCCAAAACAGTTGGGTTTATGATAATAGCACAAGTCGATATTTTTCTATCATTGTTACCTGCTGATTAATAGTCCGACTGTGGGAAAACAATTATACTTCGGCATCACGTAAGAGTAAGCAACACTGGATTGCAGCGAAGGGTTTTGCAGTGGCTGCAGATATTCTTTCAAATACACACTATCCCAAAGGTCATTGTTTGATTTTTAAAAAAATTTCCCGTAAATTTTATAATAAACTTGTGTTTCAGACTTATCTTCAAATGTGCGTGTACCGCCCCTAGAAAGAATTTCGACAACAGGACGAACACATATTTTCGAAATATTTTCCGTAAAGAGTATGAATGTTGAGTTAGTTTATGTTGTTGAAGATCAGCCTGTGCATTTGTTTGTGTGTGTGTGTGTGCGCGCATTCCACTTATATGACGTGTTTTTTTTCGTTTTTCCCTCGAAATACCCCTTTCCACCCAAAAAAAACATCAAAATTTCCCTTTTTCCTTAAAAATTTCCCAAAAAGTTTTTCAAAATTTTATTTTTTGAATGACCCCGCAATATGGAGGAATGACTCCTTTTTATGCAATGAGGATTGAGGATTCGTGAGGGGTTTTCTCCGATTNCTCCTTTTTATGCAGTGATGATTGAGGATTCGTGAGGGGTTTTCTCCGATTCTATGCTAAGCCGGTAAGGTTAACTCAGAATCTTCCCAAATTCGATTATCATTTAAGTCCTTCCCACTAGATGATATATATCACGCTCTTGCATTNATATATATCACGGTCTTGCATTCCAAGCCGGCAGGGTTATCCCAAGCTTCCCAATTTCAAAATCGGTGGGGTGCCGCAGTGATGCAAGGGATAGATGACATGTTAAACTTCACGCTCTCGCATGCCATTTTCGACAGGGTGCCACAGTGAAGCAACATATAGATGACATGTTAAACTTCATGCTCTTGCATGCTAAGCTGGGAGGGTCATCTGATTCTTCCCTAATTATATTATCATTAAATTCCTTCCTACCAGATGATATAAACCATGCTCATACATGCTCAGCAGGGAGGGTTATCACAGTCATCCCAAAATCAATTAACATTTAAGTCCCTCCTGCGAGATGATATACATTATGTGCGTGCATGCCAAGCTGGGAGCATTATTTCAGTGTCTTCCCAAAATAGATTATCATTTAAGACCATCCTACAAGATATATACATTACACTCTTTTATGCCAAGCCGAGAAGGTTCGTCCCAAAATCAAATTGAAATTTAAGTCCTTCCTATGAGATTATATACATTACGCTCTTGCATTACAAGCTGGGGAAGGTTATCTTAGTGTCTTCCCAAAATAGATTATAATTTAATACCTTCCTACGATATGATATACACCACACACCTGCATTCCAAGCCAGGAGGGTTATCTCAGAGTCTTCCCAAATTCGATTATCATTGAAGTCCTTCCTACCAGATGATCACATGCTTGCATTCCAAGCCAGGATGGTTATCTCAGAGTATCCCCAAATTCGAATATAATTTAAGTCCTATCTACGAAATGATATACTTCACGCTCTAGCATGCCAAGCTGGGAGGGTTATCTCAGAGTCTTCCCAAATTCGATTTTCATTTAAGTCCATCCTTCATGCGGCAACACAAGTATTTCAAAAAACATGTTTCAATAATATTTCATATTCCGTTATAGCCAAAGGCTCTGACCAGAGTCCTAGAGAAATGTCGGTTTCAAAAACACATAGGCTTGGGCCATGCGCCTCTTCACGATCATCATAAATTTGTTTTGAACATACAAATTGGTTAAATAATCGTTCATATACAGTTATAGACCCCGTCTCGTCGAGAGAAAATATGTTAAATAGTTTAATGGCAGTGAGGGGGTTGCAATCGCTACCTTTATATATTTTAAAGATTTATGATGAATATTAATCGTAGCCAGGTGGTGTGTGTGCGAGAAAAAAACATGCTGTATGCTCAGTCAGTATGCAAAAGAAGTCATGCACATACTTGATGGGT
>NQII01017780.1:0-14401 GCA_002778355.1 Clitarchus hookeri
GGGAGCACTGCCTCAGGAGAAGGATGCCAAAGCAGTTGGGTTATATAGGGGAGCACTGCCTCAGGAGAAGGATACCAAAGCAGTTGGGTTATATAGGGGAGCACTGCCTCAGGAGAAGGATACCAAAGCAGTTGGGTTATATAGGGGACTGCCTCAGGAGAAGGATACCAAAGCAGTTGCTGCGTGACAATGCGAACGTGTTGGTTTTCTTTCGCATGGACGACTTAAACATGTGCAATGCCTATTCAGATCACGTTAATACCGACATGCCATTTGAAACATTCAAGTACATATGTGCATTCTTTTGGCGCGAGCATCACGGGTTTCTCGTGGTCGTCAAAGATTTGCTCTTACTTAAAGGGAGCCACCGATGCGGTTTCGATTAGTTCATTGCAATATACCAATAAGTGTTGAGCTAAGTCATTCCAAAATTTGGCCTCAACATCATGTGCAAGAAAGCTGTCTCGCTCAGTCGGAAAATGGGCACTGTGATCCGAGCGGAAAACGAATTAAATATGTGGCAGACCCCAAACTTGATGATGACATAGTTAACAAAGCTTATGTCTTGAAAGCAAATTCCGAAATGCTTAAAACTGTGTCAACTATGGTGGGCTCAATCTCCACTAAATTAAATACAGCCCACGCAGACCTTGCCAATGTGCTGGAAAAGAAACTCGAGATTAAGGATATCCGTATAATAGTAAACACGTGCAGCAACCTTAGGAAACAGATTCAGGAAACAAAAAATTATTCCCACGAAAAGATGGAAAAGGAAGGCTTGGGGAGAGGGGAGTCACTTATTTTTCTATTTCGCCGTCACTTTAACTCGGCGAAAATGGCATCTTGTCGTAAATGAACTACGCGCATAAACCTCCGGGATGCGGCCCAGCGCAATAAGAAGGAGGGAAGCTCGCGAAATCGACGCCCAAAGTGTATATGGAATTTATTGGAAATCCATAACACGAGCTACTTGGCCGCTGAAATAGGTTGTCGCGTGGGACGAGCTGTTCATAAAGGCGCCATTTCATCCAGTCAGCATCGCACACACAGGCAGGGATTGGTCGTGTGTGNAACCTCCGGGATGCGGCCCAGCGCAATAAGAAGGAGGGAAGCTCGCGAAATCGACGCCCAAAGTGTATATGGAATTTATTGGAAATCCATAACACGAGCTACTTGGCCGCTGAAATAGGTTGTCACGTGGGACGAGCTGTTCATAAAGGCGCCATTTCATCCAGTCAGCATCGCACACACAGGCAGGGATTGGTCGTGTGTGAGGGGTCACGGCTGGAGGGGCGGACTCGATCAAATCGAAACTCCAACCGCGCGTGAAAACTCTCCGCGGAATATTAATTCCGAAAAAAATATCTGTTGAGAATACCCAATATCGCGCACCTGTTTTTTTAAAGCAGGAGGGGGGTTGCATCACACCCTATGTCCCTACCCCATCCTATCCACAAGGTAGGCCATAACACAAGCAGTAATAGGTCATTGGTATAGTACGTGTTATGTGGTTATTCCTTTTACGAGATACTTCATTATATTTCTGAAAGTATGATACAGAAAAAACATATCCACCTTGTTAAATGCCACTCGCTAAAAAATATGTTAAGCACCAAGTTCTCTTGACAAGTAAGATGCCATTAAAAAATTAATAATTTTATTTCATAATCCATATACAACGTTTCTATGTACTGCAAAATGCAAAGAAGAATTATAACAAAAGAAAGCCATTTGGCATTTTTAAGATACTTTAAAATTCTCTGTTTGAATAACTGGGAAATTTTCGTTAATAGTTCTCTAATTCCAGCTTAACGTAACATAAACGTAGCTTGAACAGTTTCAATTGCGATATCCAGATCCAATTACGTGTTACACAATAAAGGTCTTTATTTCCCGGCTGCGAACAGAGAAGGAGCAGTACCATGATAAATCGGTTTCATCACTGCGAGTAATAAGATCTGTGATCTCCACGGCACTCCTAATTAGTGAGAAGTGGATATCTATCACCGAACACTAAGTGAGCGTATCGTTGTTTGCGAGAAGTTTCGGTGTACTGAGCCACCACATATACACTGCAGATGCAAATAATTTTTAATTGCAGCATGCATGAGGCTGAGTCTGTCTTGGACATGCGATAGTTCCTTCGACTCATTAGAGAGACGAACATCCTGATAAACTTAAATACGCGAAAATAAATAATGATAAATTTGTTATTAAACCTATGTGTGACTGTGAGATAAGCCGTTGGGAGTTGAACCAGTTTGCTAGGTGTGAGGTGAGTTCTATGGCCACAGCAACATTGCGGCCTCGAAGACTTTTATAACCTATTACTCTGTTTGCATTTGAATTTAAGAACCATCGCTAGGTGTGAATGCTGCTTCTCTTAGAGTCCTTCACCTGAGACAACTTCTTCTGATGGCTACCGCACTTCAAGACGCAGTCATTTGCCCATGCCTCAAACAGAGCAAATAGCTTTAGTCGTAAAGCTATCATCGAAAAAAAATTTATTTTAAAAAATTGTAATGTTGTCTGCTTACGAGCAGCATTTAAGAGATTTTTCACATTCTATTTTTAGTTTCCGTTTACTGTTTCCATTTATAATGCTCACTTTTTAAGTGACAGTAGAGCAAATAGTACTAATACGTTTGTTNGTTTCCGTTTACTGTTTCCATTTATAATGCTCACTTTTTAAGTGACAGTAGAGCAAATAGTACTAATACGTTTGTTTTACACCCATTTTTAGGTAAGAAACTTCGAGCGTAGTGTACTTCACATAGCATTGCGATATTCAGCACACATATGCCTTTATTATTACTTCATGAAATGATAGGTTTGCTACTTAAATCCTATCCGGCGTGTAAAAGAAGACTGCATTGTCAGTCCAGTGCCTTGCGCATAAAGATGACCAGACGTACGATTAGCATAACTAGGTCGCCTTTAGCGCTCCCACGTTTCTAGTCCTCGAACACGCAAAATACCTCCAGCCTGACAGCACCATAAACTCTTCTCTATCGGCCGAGTAGAGTTTTGCACAGCCGCAGTTAACCGCAACAGCTCGAAAACCTACTATTTCCGACCACAAAGTAAACCACGTTATAAGCGGCTTTACTTGTAATGTTACGACGCTAATCTAGACTGGAACACTTACACCGTAGCTCCGATCATATATTTATAGATAGGTGACTGACTTCATCATTCATTGCCAAACACGCATCATTGGTGGGGCAAAGTAAACGTGACATGGTATTTATTAACTGTGCACAGTAAAACTAAATGAAAAATTATTTCTTAAACTACTGTTAAAATGATCCACATAAAAAACTAAATAGTCATTTTCTTAATTTTAGGTATTCCACTCGAAAAGTCCCTTATGGCAATGTAAACAACCGACGTCAATTATATCAAACTCGATGATAAAATCAAATTAAAACTGCCCCAAATCGCCTCGATAATCTAATACAAGACAGCCGCTGCCATGAAATAAAAATATAAATGTTTCAATGCAAATTCATAGATTACTACATTACACTGAACGGCGAAATTCAGCCGAACTACCCCACATAATCTGATAGAAATCTTGGTATCTCAAAGCATCTTTGTGAATTAAAAGCGAAATGTTAAAAGCATTAGGTTATTTTTATGTATTTAACTATCTAGGTTTTTGTTCATAAATACATGCTTTGCAACTTTATTACATTTCGTGGTATTGAGTTCCAGTGCTACTGAAATATATTCAATTCAAGTAGAAGATATTTTATAAAAGCAATTATATGTTGGTAAAACAAAATAAATTACATGTCGTTGTTTCTGTCAAGATAGAAGTATGTGTATGAGCATACGTGGTCAGAGTATTGTAAATGGTAGCTGTGTAGCTGTGGCTGTGGCTGGGAGTCTCCGGCTCTACTCGGACTTGTTCGGCTTTCTTCGGGGTTGAAATTGGAAATCCTTCGACTCAGGATAACCAAAAACGTATCCGAAGGTGCTCAGCAGTTACGACCACTAATCATATATGCATACCCATCAATTTAAACAGGCAGTGGTGATAATATTTTTATATACATAAGTTTGGCAAGATCAAAAAAACATCTTATTGTTATTTTATACCATTTAAATTATATTCTCAGTTTGACGTGGCACCTAAATTTAAACGTATATGTTGCATTCTTTTTGCTAACTATGCTTACCGGATTTATTAAAACAATTCTTATTTTATAATAATGTAAGTAATAAATTAATTTTACTAATGAATATATATATAAATAAATAAGCATATATACATATATTTTATCTAATGGCATCAATGTACGTAGGAATCAGCAGAGACAAATTACGAAATAGTACATATTTATTAGCCCATTATTAATATATTAGAATTTATTTATTAAAAATTATAATTATAAGATTTTTTTAAATTCGTTCTAAATAGTACATCAAGTTTTGCGGAGCCCTGCAGAACACTTTTTTCCATTCTCTCTCTTTCATCTTCTAAATTCATATAAGTGTACTATAAAATCTATGCATTTTACTCTAAGAATGTTAATTCCCTGAGTTATAATATTGGCTTTTATAAATCATGACAATATCTCATGCAGTTTTATAAGTAATCCCGGCCTGAATAAACCAAAAATAATTAAATACCACATCCCGGCATCAAGTCATGCTGTGAGCAGTACAGTATGGTTCCCCAGGGCCCACCTGCCAAGAAATATATGCCCAGCTTAAAATAAAAATTTTAAAAACAGCACAAAAAAATTTTAAAAATGCATTATATTCTGAATATAACATGTACTTCAGTTTTAAAATTTATACATACGAGTGAATACACAAGAGCCAACAAAACTGGTACACGGGCCTAATATCGTGTAGGACACCGGCGAGCACGCATAACTGCCGCAAGACGACGTGGGATGGACAGAACTGATGTCTGAAGGTATGCAGGAGGCAATTCACACCATGGATCCTGCAGGGTAGTCGACAAATCCATAGGAGTGCGAGGCGGTGGAGATCTCTTCTGAACAGCACGTTGCAACGCATCCTAGATATGCTCAATAATGTTAATGTCTGCTGAAATAGATGGCCAATAGAAGTGTCTGAAATCAGAAGAGTGTTCCTGGAGCCACTCGGTAGCAACTCNATGTCTGCTGAAATAGATGGCCAATAGAAGTGTCTGAAATCAGAAGAGTGTTCCTGGAGCCACTCGGTAGCAACTCTCGATGTGTGAGGTGTTCTGCTGGAATTGTCCACGTCCGTCGGAATGCACAATGGACATGAATGGGTGCAGATGATCGGACAGGATGCTTACGTATCTGTCACCTGTCAGAGTCGTATCTAGACGTATCAGGGGTCCCATTTCACGCCAACTGCACAAGCCCCATACCATGACAGAGCCTCCACCAGCTTGATAAGTTCCCTGCTGACATGTAGGGTCCATGGATTCATCAGTATATCTCCATACCCGTACACGCCCATCCGCCCGATGCAATTGGAAACGAGACTCGTCAGACCAGGCATGTGTTGGAGGGCCCGGGCGAGGCGTAAAGCTTTGTGTCGAACAGTCACCAACGGCGCACGAGTGGGCCTTCGGCTCCGAAAGCCCATATCAATGATGGTCCGTTAAATAGTTCGCACGCTGGCACTTGTTNCGGGCCCGGGCGAGGCGTAAAGCTTTGTGTCGAACAGTCACCAACAGCGCACGAGTGGGCCTTCGGCTCCGAAAGCCCATATCAATGATGGTCCGTTAAATAGTTCGCACGCTGGCACTTGTTGATCCCCCAGTATTGAAATCTGCGCCAATTTTAGAAAGGGTTGCACGTCTGTCACGTTTAATGATTCTCGTTAGTCGTCGTTTGTCCCGTTAGTTCACGATCTTTTTCCGGTCGCAGCGATGTTTTACCGGATTCCCGATATTCACGGTACACTCGTGAAATGGTTGTACGCAAAAATCCAAATTTTATCGCTACCTCGGAGATACTATTTCCCATCTCCCGTGCGCCGACTATAACATCACATTCAAACTCACTGAAATCTTGATAACCACCATTGTAGCAGCAGTAGCCGGTCATGTAACTTTGCCAGGCGTTTATTGTCTTATACAGGCGCTGCCGACCGTACCGCGTTACTCTGATTGGTTCCATACCTCTGTTATTTTCATATGCACTCCTACACGAGTTTTTTTGGCTCTCTAGTGTATATAGGCACCTGACAAATTATTTATTCAAATTTTTCATTTCGCAGCAAAATTTCCTGCTTCCATTCTCAAAAATGTTAATATACATTTTCNAAATTATTTATTCAAATTTTTCATTTCGCAGCAAAATTTCCTGCTTCCATTCTCAAAAATGTTAATATACATTTTCTCAGAAGATATTTTAATTCAAAGTATAGGAAATAGATCATCGTTTGTATATGCTTTGGGATGGCCACTTCGATATATATGAGCATTGGGAAGATAAAATAATGATAAAGTTTATTTCTCCCCTATACATCCAGTCTTGCTTTCCATACGTTTGTTTAGGAACAATTAAGGAGCATGGTCCCAGCAACTATAGGTATAAAACATTACGTATATTATTGATTTCAGCATTTTAAAATGGAAAATAATGTGGTTTAATTTAAGGAGACTATGTGGAAACCAAGTGTTAACAAAGCTTTCAAATACATGCATTTGACAAAAAATATTAGTTTTTCCAACTGCAATCCTTTGTCTCTCATCGCTAGCAGCAGTAGGGAGCTTCAGTCCACAGCATCGAGAACTGACGCCTCGTCTTCGTGATGTCCGTCCAGCACAACACAACTATGCGAATATGCATAGACACACACACAAACTTTATTAATTTACCATATTTGCCCGAATGCTAAGGTCCCTTTCATTTCTTGCTTGAGTATGCGTGTGTAAATAATAATTAGTGGCGATGTCACATTGTTCGCTCGTGACCTCGCTTGCTTTACAGGTATTTAAGGCGACCAGAGTCATCCAGCGTCACAAATATTCGTCTGACGCGAGAAGCGAATTATTGTATTCTCTTCCCTGATCTTCGCAGCTATCATGCTGGTAATTTATTTTATGCCACACTTCCCGCTCGTGATTGACTCATGGCAACGTAGCATATCGGCTTCAGAAGTATAGGTATAAAGCGAGCAGAGTCGCGTATTGTCTCGGTTCTTCGACTGATGTGACAGGTGACACACCGTAATCTCTTCTTAGTTGTCAGTTAATTGATGTATTTTATGTATGGCTTTTATATTCCACTTCTATGGATATTATGGGACGTGGTAGTAATTATACATACATTTTCCTAAGAAAGTAAAAATTTGCTCAAATTTCAAGTAACTGACAGCACCAGCGAAACACTGGAGCNATACATACATTTTCCTAAGAAAGTAAAAATTTGCTCAAATTTCAAGTAACTGACAGCACCAGCGAAACACTGGAGTATATTTTCAGTGACATGTGGCATGTGACTCTCCTGGCCAAAAGTCTAAATAACTGCAACCAATTTTTTTTTCATTTTGTTATAATGTAGGCCTACTTATTGTTTTACTTTGTTTGTCATGTGCTTAGTAAATAAATACATTATGCAGCTCCTACGGAAACAAAAACTATACATTTTGTATTTTCATCGTTTTACAAAGANATACATACATTTTCCTAAGAAAGTAAAAATTTGCTCAAATTTCAAGTAACTGACAGCACCAGCGAAACACTGGAGCGTATTTTCAGTGACACGTGGCTTGTGACTCTCCTGGCCAAAAGTCTAAATAACTGCAACCAATTTTTTTTTTCATTTTGTTATAATGTAGGCCTACTTATTGTTTTACTTTGTTTGTCATGTGGTTAGTAAATAAATACATTATGCAGCTCCTACGGAAACAAAAACTATACATTTTGTATTTTCATCGTTTTACAAAGATCAAATGAAGTGTGCATTAAATGGTTTGCTGCGAACGGTATCTCGACTTCGAATTTCGTGGTACAATCGCTGACTACAGCCTAGCTGCTTACATCGTTGGCGATGCCATTTGCGGTACTATTGACAGTATCTTCAACTTTATCGCTTCCATCGAGTGGACCATCACATCGTCACAAGCGCCGCTACTGTGGAGCAGCATTTGCATTCATCCAATGTGCTCGAAGGCATGATCGTGTGGTATAAGTGCTCAGACTGCGGAGTAGCATATAACTTCATATAAAATTGCTAGTTTTAAGTGGGATCATACACGTATTTAAAAAATACGGCGTTATTAATCATTTATGTAAATATGTCGTATCGATTAAACAATTTATCCAAACTCGACCAAACATTGTTTACTGACAGTACCTATAAGAAGCATCGTATACACATGCTCTTTTTAGGCAATTTTGTTCGATAACAACAAATAAGAAAATAAGCTTTATGCCATATCTTGGGAACCAGTCAACTTATTTCAACCAAATTCTTCACACAAGTATCGATATGATGGGCCTTGTATATTTTTCAGTTTTAATTAGCTCAGAGACTTATTTTCAGAATTGTGGCATGTAAATTTCTCAGGTTAGTAAACCATATCATAAAAAATATTTGCCAGATTACATCCGGTGTTGATGCTTAGAATTATATCTCCGTAATGAAGTTGGATGCACACAATCATATGGTGCGAGATTTTTGTGCTCGAGTCCCGGGTAAGGCACGTGTGTGTTTGTAATTGTGTCACTTCTCTTGCATATGTTTCTGGTTTCAGCTCTAATGGTGTTGCAGTCAACGAAAAGTCAAGGCCTACCTACCATCTGGCCTTATAAGAACTTCATAAAAAATTATTTACACTTTTGTAAAGGAAAGTATGTTCGTTAGGTAAATCAATATTTTTTGATTTGAATGTTGCAATAACGATATTACTCAATAGTTCAAAGGAATGAAATCGAGATCGTGATATTTAAGACAAAAAAAATTATTTTATTTGCTATTAGACCTATCCTCGATACTTAGTATTTCTAGCCGGAATATTTCCAAATGTTGCATTTTACTCTGCCAGCCCCTATAAATATAATGCACAACGTCATACATGCGATGTGGATAATTTGATACATTTCTGTCAGCTTTGAAGTATTTACTGAAGAGTTATATCGATTCAGAACACGTAAATCGAAGCTTTATAGAAAAATGTGTATCGCACATCCTTAGTACTCGGCATTATTCCGACAAAATATTGCGTAGTCCCCAAGACATGTTTTCTCAGTTTAGGTGAACATTGCATGCCCGCTATGATCACTGTTCATTTCAACCCGTCGATAGCTAACGATCATACCCTCTCTGCGCCAGATTTCTCATCCCGTTTGTTTGCATCGCGTTGTGCACATGTGTCTCGTAGACGCCGTGGGACAGTGATTTGCTGCTCCAGTGGGAGGGATCCCAAGGCTCGGCGACACGCTTGTCCCGCTCCCACGTCCGCTCTTCCTCGTGCGATGTTCACCCTAGCTTGCGCTTACGTAATAGCGCGGCGTGGCGATTTGTAACAAACAAAGGTTGCATTCTTTCAATTTAACTATGGCGAAATTATTGAGTGAATGCTAGGAAATTATCATTCACGAATGTACCCATAATTTTCCATAACCACTTTTAGTAATTTTACTTGAAACTTCGGAGTGTTTGACTGTCTGCTTATTTCAATTTGTATAAAATAAATGTATACAACATTGTTCTATACACTGAGGCGACAAAAGTCATGGGATACCTCCTAATATCATGTTGGACCTCATTTTGCCTGTCGTACTGCAGCAACTCAACATGGCATGGACTAATCGAGTCGTTGGAAGTCCCCGGCAGAAATATTGAGCCATGCTGCCTCTATAGACGTCCATAATTTCGAAGGTGTTGCTGTTGCAGGAGATTGTGAACGAAGTGACTTCTCGTTTATGTCCCATAAATGTTCGATGGGATTCATGTGGGGCGATCTTGGTGGCCAAATCATTCGATGCAATTGTCCAGAATGTTCTTCAAACCAATCGCGAATAGTTGTGGCCTGGTGACATGGTGCATTGTAATCCATAAAATTTCCATCGTTGTTTGGGTACATGAAGTCCATGAATGGCTGCAAGTGGTCTCCAAGTAGCTGAACATAACCCTTTCCAGTCAATGATCGGTTCAGTTGGACCAGAGGACCCAGTCCATTCCATGTAAAAACAGCCCACACCATTATGGAGCCACCACCAGCTTGCACAGTTCCTTGTTGACAACTTGGGTCCATGGATTCGTGGGGTCTGCGCCACACTCGAACCCTACCATCAGCTCTTACCAACTGAAATCGGGACTCATCTGACCAAGCCACGGTTTTCCAGTCGTCTAGGGTCCAACCGATATGGTCACGAGCCCAGGAGAGGCGCTGCAGGCGATGTCGTGCTGTTAGTAAAGGCACTCGAGTCGGTCTTCTGCTGGCATAGCCCAGTACAGCCAAAGTTCGCCGCACTGTCCTAACGGACACGTCCGTCGTACGTCCCACATTGATTCCTGCGGTTATTTCACGCAGTGTTGCTTGTCTGTTAACACTGACCATTCTGCGCACACGTCGTTGGTCTCGGTCATTAAGTGCAGGCGGCCAGCCACTGCGTTGTCCGTTGTGGGAGGTTATACCTGCAATTAGGTATTCTCGGCACACTCTTGACACTGTGGATCTCGGAATGTTGAATTCCCTAACCATTTCCGAAATGGATTGTCCCATGCGTATAGCTCCAACTACCATTCCGCGTTCAAAGTCTGTTAATTTCCGTCGCGCGGCCATGATCACGTCAGAAACCTTTTCACTTGAATCACTTGACAAGAAATGAAAGCCCAACCAATGCACTGCCCTTTTATACATTTTGTACGCGATACTACTGCCATCTGTATATTTGCATGTTGCCATCTCATGACTTTTGTCACCTCTGTGTATTACAAGTTAGCACGCTGCAGGAAATAAATCACATTCGTATATGTAATTATAATACAATTTATTAAATAGCTGCCAAAATTATCAGATCATTACTTAAAGTTTTAACTCTAAATTCGTTCAAAGTTATTTTTAATTAATAGGATTAATTGAATTTGGGACATACGATATGAAAACTTTTCCGCCATTGCTTGGGAAAAATGATCACAACAAAGCATATTTTTCATTTTATAAGTGACGTAATCTTTAACTGACGGCATACCTCAGACGTAACTGAGACAATTAAATGTCCTTGTTTTTGATTATGAAAATTACCATGTTTGCTAGTTGTGGGGAGAATTGTTTACGTAGAAGTGCTCTACGAGTGAAACTGAGTGCTACTGGGAAGTGCAGTTGTATAATTTGAAGAACAAGGATTAATGTACGCTTTTGTTTACAACATAATTAGGCTGGTTATTTAGTCCAAGCCGAGAGTAACATTTCACGTCGTGTATTCCACACATGCATTATGAGTTACGTACTGCGAAGCAATTAAATTAGTTTCGTTTTTGAATTCATAAAATTTTACTTCTGTATATTTTCTTTCACACATTTATGGAAGGTATGTCGCCACATGTTTATTTTAATTTTTTTAGACAAAATAAAACGTTACGCTGAATTACAACGCACACATTTACATTTACGTGAATATTATTTTATATTTTCTATTTCGTTATTGTAAAATAGCTTTTTTTTCTTTAAGTATTCTTTCGGCCCAATATGAAAGCTGTTTTAGCTGCGTTAATTAAATTTGTGTCTGTAAAGTAGAGTGAGTTACAAAGACGTACATACTTGAAAATACATCGATTTAATTTGGTACGAGCCGAATGATACAAATGATATAATTAAAAAAATCTCGCATCGTAAAAATGTTTTTACATAATTATTATGTAACAGAGCAATTTTTTAACAATTAAAGTTTTTCACAGTCCACTGCGGCCATAAATTCTCCCATAATAATGAGGTGGAATGATTTTTTTATCTTGAGCACTTTTTCCTAGCACAGGCTAGTGGTTTGGCTATAAATTGAAAATTNCACAGGCTAGTGGTTTGGCTATAATTTGAAAATTTCTTGTTAAAAGCAGTGATGTAGGGGTTTTATTTATTATATTTATGATTTGCTTCCCAACAGGCTCATTCTATTAAAAAATAAATGGTCCATGTAAACGTAAAACTTATGAGTTGCATAAAAACTTTGTTCAAAATAAATAAATATAATTTTACAATACACACTGAGTAAAATATTTTGTTGACTAAATCCAAATTTGTTTGGGGAAACCAAATTAACTATTTTTATGGACAATTATATATTTTATTATTAAAGCCAAACAACTTAATTTTTCTTGGTTGGTTGCTCCAAGTTTTTAAGATTTGGTTAGTGCAAATAAAGCTTTTTACAGCTCCACTTAAATTAAACAGCTTCAGTCTTAAAAAATCTAAAGCATGGCTAAATTACGAGTACAGAGTTAAACCCCCCCCCCCTCATCACGCCATTTCCATGTGCGAAAAATACGAATTAGCATGCTCGGCTAAAAGGAATACTGATAGTGTAATAATAGTTTTAAATACATATTTTTTCTATATAATGTGAACGTAAATAAATATTTTCCAGTTTTATAGCTTTACTGTGTGGTTTTTCTTTGAATTNATTTTTTCTATATAATGTGAACGTAAATAAATATTTTCCAGTTTTATAGCTTTACTGTGTGGTTTTTCTTTGAATTGTTTCATTAGGATTATTCATACTAATATTGAGCACCAATAAATGTATGAACAAACATTGTTACTAACTTAATGGCCACGATATTATAAACAATCTCTGAAATTGTACATCCAAACGAAGTCAATAAAATTAATCTATTTCACTAGAGCAAATCAAATAAATGTCAGTACTGGACCAAGCTGGGCATGTTGGAGACTCTGTTTCTGCAATGTTAGACATAACATTCTAAAGAAATGTTTATTCACAGCAACTAAAATATCATTTTGACTTTGCATTGATATTTATTATGTTAACGATGATTAAACCGACAGTTTTAACGTACTTGTGAAATAAAAGTGTGTACTAAATACAAGTATATATATTTGTTTTATTCAGAAAATGAATGCAGACGTTTTGAGCAAGAGCAGATTAGTTGAGTGAATTAAAATGTATTCCACTGTAAAGAAATATAGTTCAAGTTATTTATTTCGTATGAGCGACTATATGGATATTTCAGTACATACTAATTAAAAGACATGCGGTTATGACATTTCTAGAGGAAAGGGATGTTTGATATTGGAATTTGGAAGTTAATAAATGCGCAACCGTTATGCGCACTTTAATGCCTAAATAACTCTGAGGTGAAGTATCCGTGCCGTGGCAGTTCACTTCTGTGAAATGTTTACAGTGTCAGTGAGAAACCACGTAATGGTCCTCGGTGAAACATACAGTGGGCTAGGCAGTGAACATTTCCAGCTCTACCTGCAAAGCGTGTCTGTAATCGGGGTGTGCGAAATACGCTAAAATAAGGAGTTCCCTTTATACTCCGATTTTATGCACTTAAATGTTTCTAGTAAAGCATTTCACAAATATAACATAGTAGTATATACATGAGTCAAACTCCATGTAAATCTAAACGACAAGCTAAATCGCGTACATCCCTAAATAGACAACAGTAGAAATGCATTGTAAAACATCCCGTAATAATACACGTATCTGTCCCAAGGTTGGTACACAAGAAGAAGGACGTGATATGTGGGACTAATCAAAACATGAAGTCCATCCAAAAGATTAATAACATTACACATACAGCGTACACCTAATTAAGGAGTGTAACAACCACGAACAGCCACACATGTAGCAGTTTTAGCATCTACGCGGAAGAAAATGTTTTTTAGAGAAATCTCCAGCAGAATTATGTTCGTAGTAAATACAAATAATTTTTGTAATGGCCACAAATATTAAGTGGTGACAGGTAAATAATTAAGCGTAGAGTACGCTGTGTTGTCCTAGCGACCTGAGGANTTAAGCGTAGAGTACGCTGTGTTGTCCTAGCGACCTGAGGATGCTCGTTATTGTACCGGAAGATTGGTTCCTGTAGTGTGTCGATATATGGCTAGAGGACAGGGCTGTCAACGTCATGGATGTTCGACACGCTTGCCATGCTCACCTCAATTAATACCAGATGCGATCGGAATGTATAATTTATGACCTCCCATACGATAATCCCAAGTGTGGGTCCGCTATTGCGAGTGCGAATACACGATGGTATGTTCCGCTTACCCGCACATCTACAAACGTGAACAAGGCCATCACTTTTTCCAAGGCAGAAATTACCCTTGTCATTGAACAGCACTGCTCTCTATTCGCCTCACCAACACACTCTCCCCCAATACCACAAGAGAAGTTGACGATGATGAGCAGGTGTCAGGTGTAAACGTACCAGAGGAACACGAGAACATAACTTTACCTCCAATACTC
>NQII01017783.1:0-12887 GCA_002778355.1 Clitarchus hookeri
TGTTTTTGTGTTTCACCCGTGGATGAGAGCTAGTCCACGCCATGCAATCTACTCCTGCACTGGGTTTGCTGGGAAATGCACGCAGCTACAACCCTGCCCTCTCACATGAAGCAATGTGCAAGTTTAAGACCGAGCAATGTTCTGGTGTGTGCTCTGCTAAAGTACATTGGATTCTTCGAATTTTATGGGCACATCTAAGAAAATCTTGGCAGGACAGCTCCGACTTTCTCAAGCGAGTCTCAAGAAAGTTGCAGGGAGCGTGTTGTTTTCTTGGCGCATCTCTGCGGGTCACGTGACCGCCTGTAAAACTACCATGGGATAAGAGGATTATATGTGTAGTTATCTACATATATGTACATGTGTAGTTTGTACTCAATGCGTAATTTTAAAGGTAACCATCTAAAACAAATATATTTATTCTGTGTGGCATTTCGTAAGGATTACTGGCATATCAAAAAATCTTGCTTATTTTTGTGTTTAATTTTTCTCTCTCTATGACTTTATATTAAAATTTTCTGTTTACAAAAAAATTTATAATTGGATAATATTTTTTTGGAAATGTCCACGTAATGTTCTCAGAGAAAATTGCGTTAAATATTTTTTGTTTCCCTTGAAACAGTAATTTTTAAAATTTATTTATTAGGAATTTTACTGTCATTGATTTCCCATTGAAGTCAGCTTGGGCGATGCGTATTAAAAATTCGTATAAACTATTTTTTACGTGAATTTACTGAGTATTATGACTTCGTAGAGTGAGTGCCTTGTGTCAGTTTCCGCTTTCATTTTGGGGGATTGTTTGAGGGGTCAGGACGCATCGATATTGTTACATGGTCGCCTGAGGGGCATATCTGAGTTCGTGAGGGATGAAGGTTTTAATAAAAATAAAATAACTAAATTTGATTTCTAATTTATTCACACAGCTATTATTTACAGCATTAAATTATGTGTCCACTATCACTCTTTTTATTTAACAGCGAGAGTGATATTTATTGTTTATTTCAACTCCAATTAACGTATTTCTTAATGTCTCTGGTTACAGGCACTTAACTCATAGTCTTTATTCAAATTTGTTCGTCTATCTGTTGACACCATTTGTAATATCTTTCACTCACGCATCTAGTCCAATAGTCCAGCTTGCCAGCCGCACTCTTCACTGCTTGATACTCGCAGTCGCGGATTTCCCTTCTTCGGCAAGTCCGCTCGTCGTCTATCGCTAAAACTAAGCTACTCATCCATTTAACAACTCAACTCCCGGCTCGGACGCCCGACTTGCTTTTTATAATCTGCTGGCCTTGACCTGGAAAGTTCGATGCGCCCCGAGTCACGTTTAGAGAATCGAGGGCCGCAAACCTCTAAAAAATTCTCCAGATCAATACATAAACCCAATACAACCAAGGTCAGCAGCGCGTGCCGCAAAAGGATTATCGTGTCGGCTCGCTTGTTGGTAATATATACGTGGTTCTTGGTTTAGTGCGTGTCTGTAATTCAAAACATTCAATTGACCTGCTGCCACCTCTATCATATAACCGCTCTGTCCTCTTCCGCCCGTACGCGCGGGGCGGGCTCAATGTCAGCGGTGCAGCTTAGGACCCAACTATACAGTTGTCAGACTTACAGTATCTGCCGCGTTGTACGCAAAGTGTTGGGATGCATCTAGCTGTCGCATTGTAGCAGAAGACGCGTTAGTGGATCAGAGAATACAAGTATCGATATTCATTCGCAGTACATACCTCACAGAAAATACGAAATTCCCGACAGGCATTTCCTAATGCTACTATGCAAATTTTAGGAACGAGTGTGTGCTCAAGCCAGGGCTGTATCAGCGGACGTGATACATGAGCATGTTCCCAGTGACCAAAGACCGAGAATGTTTTATCATGCCTGGCTCCGGGATGGCTTTTTGTAAGTGGTTTTCCGTTGTTCCATCTCTAAAGCTGTTATAGATCTTTTATACGAGCGTTCCAAATTATCCAACCATTAGTATAAGGTTCTGATAGGCCCAAGCCTACAAAAGGAAATAGTACTTTAATTAATGGCAACGACCTATGACGGTGAATCGTAATCAGTCCACCGTTATCGCCTGGAAAATGAAATGTGTCGGCCGAATACGTACGGCTTACTGTTATCAAAAGCAGAAAATTATTTTCCGCAACCGGAGTGCACGTATCACGTAGCACGTCGTGTTTTGTTCACGCCACTCTTTTGGCGACTGGTAATCGCATGATTGGGCGACCACGCGATAGCGATAGCGATAGCTTGAGCTGTCATGAAGGCACGCCCCTCATCACTTCTTGACGCCTGATTTTCGTTTAGGTAAAGCAGTCACCGCCGCGTACTGCCGCATTCTCGCGTCCTGTTTTGAAGTAGGCGACAAGGCAGTTTTAATCCCGACATTAATCGGTGCTGATGCAACATGCCAAACCATCTAACCATCGTGTAATGTATGGTAGTGTAAATGTGTAGTTAGACCGTAACGTACACACCCAGGGAACCAAAACACCAGATTGAATCTTACCACAGACCTATATCTTACGAAGGATGTTTTTAGTTCAGGAACAATTGTCACAGCGTGTCTCCGTAGGCTACGAAAACCACACAAGACACACTTGGAAGAAATAAAAACCAAAAACTACCAATACCTACTGACCAAATGATTACTCACAGAGACTAGAGAAGTACATTTAATTTAATTGAAAAATATATATTTTAGTTGAAATATTATGAATTAAATGAATATATGTGCAAATAATAAGTATTATGGAGCAATTCGTTATTAGTTTCAAAATTTACTGTGCTTTGTGTGGCCGTAACTACGGGTGCAACTCTCTCGTACATATTTCTTATTTATAATTCCAAATGTAGGTAAATCTCTTCAGTTTCTTTAAATTATTACAATATGTGCAAATAAAATTAATAAATAACTTTCTCACACCGACTTAGTTGGGAGAACATGAGACCTCATTTCAGGGCCCCGTAGGCATATAGGCAGAGCAGAGCACCTTTAACAAAAATTATGATCCAAGATGGCGTAATGTAAACTAGATTAGTTTCTCAAAAATCATTAATCTGTGTCGAAAATTCAGCATACTTAGCTTAAAATAAATCTTGATCGCTGCAACAGCTCTTGATAACTTCTGTCGCTGGTTCCGCTGGTCGCGGGCCTTAGTCTTCCCTCACCAGGCTATATCGAGCCTTAGGTGCGTCACTAGATTCTTTGCCGTATCAAACGCAATCGCGGTAGCTCAAACTTGGCTTTAAATATAATACGCGTAGGTAGTGCGTGCTGACTTAAATTATTCCTCTTCAGATTCCACGTGTCTTTGCCATATCGGCAGTCTACATTTCTGTACGGGACTCAACCAAATTAACCAGCAAAATAAAATATCTCTCAGGCCGACGACCACTAGGTTATCGCCTGCCTGATGGGAAAATCAAGATGGCAAAAAGCCTTAAAAACTGCATACTTAAACGGCGCCTTTATACATGGCGCCATTCACGAGTCGGCTACATCATATCCTACCCACCCGTCTTGCGTCACCATAGCAACCAACCAACAAATTCCTGTATGCAAAGCGGCCCACATAAAACTAACTTCGTGAATGAAACATAAAGACTTACAATCATAATTACAGGGAAATACGTTTTATGATGTTAAAACGACTCGCAATTTATAATATGAATTGCAGCTGGAGTAAATAAATTATATCTGCCACAAACAAATAAATATTACGTTAACATACACATTGCAAAAGTAAACTGAGATTACTGTGACAGGAATAAATAGTGATCATTTGAGGCGTTACAATAGGCATGTTATGTTCAGGGTAAGTAATAAATGTTTATAAAAATTCTGTGGGAAACGCCCTCCTACCCACTATGTACACTTAACCTGCTAAACTACTACCCTGTTCAACTCTCCATCCCTCCCAGTTCCGATAATTGCCTGGATACTCAACACATGTTATACTCAAGGCGACTGCAGCGCCAAATCGTGAAGTCTTCGGTAAAAGTTGTGGAGGAATAGTACTTCACATGACACGATACTTTGTTCGAAGAGTGGGTACGAAGGCGAAGAATAAAGATACTTGTTAATTGGGACTTCCCAAAAAGAAATGTGACGTTAGAAAATATTTGTGGTCTTCTCAATGGTTACGGTCGCCCAGACGTTGTTTGGACCTTAAAATTTCGAGTTCCTAATCCCTGGAAAGTCGTGGGTGTTTGTAGATACAAGTTTGTTACCCCAGGTCCTCCTATTAGCATCTTAATATAACAGCGAGGACTTTAAAACGCTATTAAAATTATTCCTCTTTTATTAATGATATGTCAAATCTTCCCGGCCTATGACTTGACATCGGATGCTAGCGTTAAATAATTTCAAAGTAACTGAATCATGGGCAACTTTTTTGTTCTATAAAAAAGCCTTTTTGAAGACTTGAACTATTCATGAAGTTAAAATGAAGAGGATAGGCATCTGCATTTCATGTAACATAATTTTTAATTTAACAAGAATGTACTACAGCGAGCCAGGGTACTTCATTCATATAAAAGGGTCAGTGTGTTGTAGATTCGAATGTAAACGAACACATTCCATTACTGTAGATCTTGTGACTTGACAGTTGTACTAGTTATGGGCGAGTCGATATTAATGATATGGCGCAGAAGACGAAAATTGGTCTACTTCATATTTAATCTTGGTTCACATTTACGCCGATTACTCAGAACAGGCGTAACGGACAGAACCTGTGGTTCTCATGTAAGCAGATTTTCTGCGTTTGCAATTTGCTGTTGGGATGCAGAATGTTTAAGACCACACTGTTTCACTCGTTATTTTTAATACCAATATTCCAAAATATGTGATGTACAACCTAGACGCTGCCATATTTCTCTATTTTATTATATTACTGTACGACTTTCTAGTAAATGATTTTCAAAAAACTGTGTTGTAGTATACTTTCAATACGTACTACCTATTGGTTCATTTATCACCAATCTAAAGCGGCGCGAAATTCGTCTGGCCTTAGGAACGAAGCCCGTTTAGCCAGATATACGCACAATAAATCTCTACAAACTATGAATACGTCGTGAACAAACACGACAGCGAAAAACGTCAACCTACGGTGGCTGCAGAACTAATGCGGTCTACGAGGTTGGCAGCACCGCGGCGCCGGAGGTACAGGCGATGTGTGACGTCGCAGTGTGGGCGGAGGCCGGGCTTTATTTATCCTCGCGCCGCGTGCGATGCGAACTGCCCACCACTTACACACGTCTGCCGTGCCGCCTTCACCCCCCAGTCATGCACGCTCTGCGTTACCGATAATTCAACTCTTTCCAAACCCTGCTTGTTTCGTCTCCTCAGTGTGCATCCTTCCGCCACACTTATAGACATTCCCGCAGATCTGTCTAGTATCCATACGTCGATTGATTCCGCAAAATTGCATGAAGCATAAATATTTTATGCCAGTTATAACTGTAATGCGAATAATGCATAAAGAAAAAAACATTTTACGTGTCAGTTATTTTGAATTAAGTATTTCCATATTTCCTGTAACTTTATGCTAAACATACTGACGTATCCTAGGTTGTGTATACGTTAAAATAAATGCACGGAAGAGCAGAAATTGACTAGGCACCAAACTGTAACATGCATGTATGTAGTTAATGTTTTCTTGTATCATTTCGTTTAAGAATTAGCGTTGCTGCATATGGAATTATTATTGTGAATAAACTTGTAATAAATCTCAGACAGAAAAAACGGTAATATAGTAACATTAGAAAGCACGCATTCTTTCATTTAAAGAGTGCGCTAACCTCATGTGCATTTGGCAGTTCCAGTGACAAACAGTCGTTCAGTGGTATTTGGCTACTGACCAGCTGGGAAGCGCACCCTACCCTACGTCCCCTCTGCGACATCATCAATGAATGTCTGCAACACTAACGCGTGCAATAGAATTACGTTCATGGCACGTGACCATAATGTTAGACTTTTTTGTTTAAATGAATTTTGTTCAAAACATACACAAATATTTAATTTAACAAACATTTATTTTATTAGTTCTGCGGGCACTATGGCTTATCAGGGACTCAATAAAGGGCGAGGAAATTGGGAGGTACTTATTAGCGAAATAAGACTGGAATTTGTCATCTTGACCTACTTGAGAAAAACCACATCGAAACAGTAGATTCAACGTACGGACACCCCCTCCCTCCTATATAAACGCGTCAATTTTGATACCACATTGTCCTACATATTCAATAAACTTACAGCTGTTTTGTACACTCATTTGCAAAAAAAATTACTACCAAGAACGAATTGCGCGAATACAACCGAGGTTGCCACACAGTATCGTTATAGCCCGACATGTGTCTTATTTGCGTTTAATGCGGTTTGCTTGTGTTGATGTGTCACTAGGGGCCATACATGTCACTCCATTCATAGCTTCAAGACAGCGCTTGACGCCTTAGTAGCAGTGTGAGCCACAGAGTCAAATTCATTAAACATGCAGCATGCCCCGAAGCGCATTAGACAAGTATTTGCCCAGCTAGATGAGTTTGAGAGAGGCTGCGTCGTCGGCCTCCGAGAAGTAGGTTGGAAGGTCCGGTGCATTGCTCGCCACTTAAACCGTTCTGCCTACATTCTGAGTCGGTGTTGGACGCAGTGGGAACAGGAGGGTACATACACCCCTAGAGAAGTCTCGGGTCGACTCCGGCGGACCACCAGCTGGGAGGATCATTTCATCGTACGACTGACTGTAACACTCCACGGGCGTCGCTGCGCACCATCCAGGGACATGTCACGGCAGCTGGAGATACGCCCGTGCCCACCAGCTCCATGTCCAGGCGGCTAGCAGAGCTGGATCTGTCGTCCCTTACGACATCTACAATTATGATCTGCCGGTAACGGACAGCATATAAGCTTGCGGATTGGCGAAGAGTGGTGTTCAGCGAAGAATTTAGATTCTGCCTGGATATACACCACCGCCGAATTCGAGTCTATATATGTCCTGACCAGCGCCGTGATCCACGCTTTATTGTAGCACACTGCTCCAACGCGAGGTGTCACGGTGTAAAGGTGCCATTTCCTACGATTCTCGCACACCACTGGTGATGAATGAAGGAACCCTGATGGCGCTGTGATACGTCCAGGAAATTCTGTGACCAATGTGCGCTCCCCTTCCTGGTGCAGCTTGACAACCCCATCTTCCAGTATAATAATGCCCGGCCTCACACAGCACGGGTGTCTCTGGCCTGCCTTCGTGATGTCGACAAGCTTCTTTGGCCAGCAATGTCCCCAGACCTCTCGCCCATCGAGGACGTCTGGGGAGTAGATTGGACTGCCACTAGGGCCAGCGGCAACTACGGCGGAGGGTCAGTTGCGCCAGTGGTGCCAAGTTCCTCAGGAGAACATCCTACTTATGTATTACTCTATGCCCGATCGTATCGTCGCCTCCGTGCTACGTCTGATCCGACACCATACAAAATGCATCCTGCAAGTGTTGGTCGCTTGCAAAACATGTGCTTGGTGTGGTACAATGTTTTTATGTCTTCTGTGTACTTATTACCGTGTGGTGTGCCTATCCCACTTCGTGCCCCTGCCATGTCACCTTCTGGGTGATCAGTTTTTTTGCAACTGAGTGTATTTACTTTTTCCTATAGATTACGATGCTTATAGTTACGGCAAGGATATTGCCCGATTGGTTGTAAACCTGCGGGAGAAAGTATTTTGGGACCTTGATACAGGCGTGTGTGTAATGTAGCGAGGGTGGTGCTGACGGTGAAAACTTGATGTGGGGAGTGTAGGTGCAAGTGCAGCGTGTCCATCTATTCCCCAGCGCACGCTCCCCCGCGGCTTGCAGTCGGTGTCAAGGTGACACGGTGCATGTTGCGCCACGTGGGCGCTGACGTCAGCTGCGGGAACTTCACCCACTTGGGCTCCTAGGAAACGCCGACGAGCGCCAGGTGTCCGCCACGCAATCTGCTGCTCTCTGTCCGCTCGCTCCTTCCAACGTGTTGTGCGCGTCTACTTCCAGCGTGGTTCATGTTGAACTCGTGGCAAGTTTTAGTCAGTTCTGTAACCGCCATACTTTTCAGGCGCTTCACAAATGTGCTGCGTCGCCAAAATAGGTAAGTAGCTGCTAGCGTTCGTATTCCTTACGCCTTTAAAAGTTTTCTCGTATGTGTCTTACTTCAGATAGCCTTCCTCGATTTTCCAATTGTTCATATTTTCCTTCTTTTTTTTTTTAATGGGTGTCGGTGTCTTTGCTTTTTTTTCTCTCCTCTCATAATACGACTAAATTGTTAGGAAATCTTTATCAATTTTGTGGTAGCGATGCTTGTGTGTGCTTGTGAAGATGCGTGGTTGCTCGTGCGCAAAAGCGTCAACAGTTTTCTTGAAGTAGGAAGGTTTTCGCCACAAAGTTAATCTTCAGAAGATTGTGCATATGATACTACAGATCTTTTTAAGTTGAACTTGTTCAGTCTTACGGTACCCAAGGTACCCTTGGCCGCCAAATGGTGAACGGAGCTTGAGAAAAAAAAACGTTTTTTCTTCAAAAGGAATTTAAAAAACTTCTCACGTCTCAATGCTAATTGCTCTTTTTGTTTACCTGCCGTGTATTTTAAAAATGAAAAATTACTAAAATGTGTATTTTCTCAATGATTTTTATGTTGAGTGCTATTCCACACAATGACAAGGCTACCGTAGAATGCCATACGGAAGTGAAGGTGGGAATACTGCACCTAGAGGCATGTGTTACGCGTGCTTGGAAGAGTTTTTTTTACACGAAGGACGTGTACGGTAAAACATTCTGTCTTGAAGACCAGAGAGTGAACTGCTTGCACACCAACTTATCTAACATCTGCAAATGTCTCGCACCCGCGCGATGCGTAACTGGCATCTTGTCTTTTTGCGCGCACTCCTTCGCCCTTGAGTAAAATGTTTCCTGCGATGGCTCCATGTCAGATGTTTCACTTGGCGGGAAGTGTTTAATTTTTAAGATAGGTCTTCATGAAGTCCGAAATGTTCTCAACCTTTTGATGCCCATGCGCACCTTATGTTTTGTATGTGCTCTTGCCTCCCCTCCCTCATCTGATTTAAATACGCTGTGTATGTGTGCGTGTGTGTGCGCGCGCGCTTTTTTACCATAAAACCTCGGAATCGGTTAAATCCACAATTCCCTGGTCAAAACTAATTCTATCAAAGCCCTTTTGTTAAAACTATAATAGTATTGTTACATGGTCGCCCGAGGGGTTCATCTGAGTTCGTGAGGGATGGAGGTTTTAATAAAAATAAAAGAACTAAATTTTATTTTTAATTTAGTCACACAGCTCTTATTTACAGCATTAATTTGTCTGTCTCCACTATGTATTACTCTTTTTATTTAACTGTAAGCGCATTATTGAATGTTTATTTCAACTTTTATTAACGTCCTTCTTATTTGTCTCGATTTGGTTACAGTCAATTAATTCATACTCATTTTTAATACGTGTTTAATATATATGTTGCCACCATTTGTGATGTCTTTCACTCACGCATCTAGTCCAATAGTCCAGCCTGCCAGCCGCACTCTTCACTGCTTGATACTCGCAGTCGCAGGTTTCCCTTCCGCTGGTCACTTCTCTCGGTGCTCGTCTTCTATCGCTCGGAACTCGGGAACTCAGCCACTCATTAACTCATCAACTACTCAGTTTGGAGACCTGTCACACTTTTATATTGTTCGCCCTGACCATCTGGAAGGTTCAACGCACCCCGAGTCAAGCTGAGAGAACGATGTCATTAATCCAGAGCATTCTTCAGATAAATTCAGAAATCAATACAACCAAGGCCAGCAGCGTGCGCCGCAAAAAGAAGTATCGTGTCTGCTCGCTTTCTGTAACGGATACGCAGCCACCGGCCTATCACTCGCCTGTTCATAAAACAATCCTTTGACTTGCTGCCGCCGCTATCATATAACTGCTGTCCTTCACTTCCACTCGCTCGCGCGGGATGCGAAGCAGGGAACGCGTAACAGTATTAACCCGTCAATGCTGGAATTTGCCATGTTTGTTAGGGTTATAGTTTTCACTCAAAGTCTCAGTTAAAACGCGATATACAACTAATATTAACAATACTCGCTTATTCGTCTGATCGTACAGTTAAAATTACTACATCATTTGAAATGGTTAGCTTAATCATAACGTAACTTAACCAAAACTAATCGAACACGCAAAATCACTTTATGTGATTTATTATTTTGCTCATAACTAGTCTTAACTAGTTAAAACTGAAATTGTTGTAAAGAATAAAGATATAAGTTATCTAAATTTTAGTTCTCCCTAACATCTCTAAGTGAATTAGAGTTATGACAAGTTAATACCAAGTATAACGAAAGCGCTTTGATCAAACTAGTATCGACTAAGGAGTTCTGGTTTTGATCTCGAGTTTATTCACCGGAGAGCCAAAAAAACTGGTATAGGCGTGCGTATGCAAATAACAGAGGTATGGAACCAGTCAGAGTAACGCGATGCAGTCGGCAGCGCCTATATAAGACAACAAGCGTCTGGCAAAGTTGCTAGATCGGTTACTTCTGCAATGGCAGGTTATCAAGATTTAAGTGAGTTTGAACGTGGTGTTATAGTCGGCGCACGAGAGATGGGCCATAGCATCTCTGAGGTAGCGATAAAATTTGGATTTTCGCGTACGACTATTTCACGAGTGTACCGTGAATATCGGGAATCTGGTAAAACATCAAATCTTCGACATCGCTGCGGCCGGAAAAAAATCGTGAACGAACGGGACAAACAACGACTGATGAGAATCATTAATCGTGGCAAACGTGCAACCCTTTCTCAAATTGGCGCAGATTTCAATGCTGGGGCATCAAAAAGTGCCAGCGTGCGAACTATTCAACGGACCATAATTGATATGGGCTTTCGGAGCCGAAGGCCCAATCGTATACCGTTGTTGACTGCACGACACAAAGCTTTACGCCTCGCCTGGGCCCGCCAACACCGCCATTGGACTGTTGATGACCGGAAACACGTTGCCTGGTCTGACGAGTCTCGTTTCCAATTGTATCGGGCGGATGGACGTGTACGGGTATGGATACATCCTCGTGAATCCATGGACCCTACATGTCAACAAGGGACTGTTCAAGCTGTTGGAGGCTCTGTCATGGTATGGGGCGTGTGCAGTAGGCGTGAAATGGGGCCCCTGATACGTCTAGATCAAACTTTAATTTAAAAGTATACATACTCTTGATTTCGATTTCTGTTTATCGGAAATTATTACGTGTGTTCCCCAGGTTGAGACATCCTGATGCAGTTTTTACCAATTTTTTTTGCTGCAATGTTAAAATGATTAAAATGTCCAATTTAGACCGTAAGAGTTAGAGAGCAGTCAATTAAACCGGTGGCTGTTGTAACTTATGCGTGATTTATTTTATTTCACTATTTTTAAAATAGGTATTCAGCTTCGCCGAGAAAAGTATTTATAACTTGAGAGTTTATTTCGTTAACAATTTATGTTGCGCTACAGCGTAGAAAGTCAGCCGTATGGAATGCCGCAAGGAAATGTCATATTTAATCATNTTAACAATTTATGTTGCGCTACAGCGTAGAAAGTCAGCCGTATGGAATGCCGCAAGGAAATGTCATATTTAATCATTTCATCAACGATAATGTTTGTTACTTTGCCGTTAGTCTATCGAAATTGAGTGTAGTATTTTCAGAATATAATTTTGCCACAAGCGGTTCCAATATTGGAGTCACGTCAGTTTAGCGAACCACCATCGTCGTCCCTGATAGCTAGCTCTTGTCACAGTCAGCGTGGAGTATTTATTTTGTGGTCTTTTTTTTTAAATGACCGTATTTTACCGTCTTACGGAGCTCCCGCGTAGGAATTGCAGTTTGATACTTCAATGAACAAACTACTTTAACTGTATTCCAACGTTTAGGAGCTGCGATAAAATTGTAGGGTTTGTACGTGTTTTAATGCTTATTACGACCAGCTGTATGTTTTGTATTCCTCGACAAGTTCTTGCCTAGATATGTGCCCCTCCCACAAATATCAGTAATACCGATACCCAACAATTATGTTACTACATTAAATAACCTGCCTTGTATTTCAAATGATTCGCTGTATTCGTGCACTGGGCAATCAAAAACAAATATTTTTATACAAGACAGTGAAATGTTTTCCCAGCAGTGCAGTTCTGAAAATCTAAACATGGAAGCGAAAAAACAAAATCACATAAGAACTATTTGTTACCAACCATAACAAGTAACGCTTGTATTTCATGATTTATTTAAAACATGACATACGTAAGTTAATTTTAATTGTTTTTTTTTCNATAACAAGTAACGCTTGTATTTCATGATTTATTTAAAACATGACATACGTAAGTTAATTTTAATTGTTTTTTTTTCACAATGTGTGAATAGACTGCACCTTCTGTTGTATAGTCGATTAAAATCTTTCTGACACAGTCAAATNTTCACAATGTGTGAATAGACTGCACCTTCTGTTGTATAGTCGATTAAAATCTTTCTGACACAGTCAAATACACACACACACACACGCACACAGAGTTCTGCCCCAAACTGATGTGAAGTATTTCACAAACTCTTCGGGTCGTCGCCATAATGCCAGGTTTAAAATTTTCGTTCATAAATGTCGAAACTAATAGCTTTTATTTTTACTCAAAATGTCAGATTATTCCACGTGTTTTCCCTTAGGAGGGATGGTCACCTATTGTATACTGGGNGTAGCAGGTTCGTACCACTTATACATGTCAATACATAAATGTCGAAACTAATAGCTTTTATTTTTACTCAAAATTATTCCACGTGTTTTCCCTTAGGAGGGATGGTCACCTATTGTATACTGGGGGTTCTGAACTTGATGATACTAC
>NQII01017784.1:0-13478 GCA_002778355.1 Clitarchus hookeri
TGTATGGTGGTGGAACAAAGAATTAAAGACAATGAAAGAGATCGTAAGGAAGAAGAATAGACAATTTCGAAGATGCTGTCCATGTGGAGCTAAGGAGATCTACAAAGAAGAATATAAGAGAGAAAGGAAAACCTATAAAACCATGATAAGAAATAACATGCAAAAACAATGGATAGAATACGTCAAGAAAGAGAGTAGTAATGATATATGGAATTTACCAGACAAACTAATAAGGAATAAGTTGAGAAAGTATGAAAAAATAGGGACAATATTTAATCAAGGAAGGTACACTAAGGGAATTAAAGATACATATATAACATTAATAAATACTCTACTCCCCGATACGAACAGAAACGAAGAAACAGAGCTGCATGAAATAGAAGAAGGAAATAGTGTAACGACAGAAATAGATATGGATGAACTTGAAATTGCAATGGGCAACAAAGGATTAAAAAAAGCACCTGGCAAGGATAAGATTACAATGGAAGTAGTTAAAGAAGTATGGGAAGAGATCCAACAAGAAGTACTTAAAATCATGAACACCTGCTTAAAGAAGAGAATATTTCCCAAAGAATGGAAATTTGCCGTCGTAGTAATAATATATAAGGGGAACAATAAACCGAAAACAAATCCAAGTTCTTATAGACCGATATGTTTGTTACCAATATTTAGTAAAATATTGGAAAGAATCATACTAAATAGAATAAGAGATCATACAGAGCTGATTTTAAATAAATATCAATATGGATTTCGGACAAAAAGATCTACGGAAAATGCGTTGTATAGAGTGTTAGAAATAATAAAAGGCATGGAAACAAAATACACACTACTTATCTTAATTGATATAAGCAACGCATTCTCCTCGTTAGAATGGAGTAACATAAAGAAGGTAATTAGAAATCTTAAAATCGGAATTGAAGAAAAGCATTTAATGTTAGACTANAAATATCAATATGGATTTCGGACAAAAAGATCTACGGAAAATGCGTTGTATAGAGTGTTAGAAATAATAAAAGGCATGGAAACAAAATACACACTACTTATCTTAATTGATATAAGCAACGCATTCTCCTCGCTAGAATGGAGTAACATAAAGAAGGTAATTAGAAATCTTAAAATCGGAATTGAAGAAAAGCATTTAATGTTAGACTATTTCAAAGATAGAAACATAGGGTACTATAGTGAGGATGTAAGTTACGAAAAAGCTTACTTGTCCCCTACGGGTGTTCGATCAGTATTGGGACCCTTGATCTGGAATTTGGTATTCAATGAATATTTAGATTTAAAGAAGGATAAAGACATAGAGAGAGTGGCGTTCGCGGACGACTGTATCATAATAATAGGAGGTAATAATAGGAGACATATAGAACTTATGGCAAACAACGAAATGAATAAGCTAAAAGCATGGGTCGATAATAACGGACTTAAAGTTGCAATAGAGAAAACAATTGGGATAATGGCTAAAGGGAACTTGGATTCAAGACCACCAGCAATCAAATATAATAATCACAGCATAAGAATTCTCAAACAAACTAAATATCTGGGAATTATGATAGACAATAGACTGACCTTTATACCTCATATAAATTTTCTCAATCAAAAGTTAACAATGCTATCTAATCAGCTAAGATATAAAATATGGAAACACGCTAATCATAACACATCATTAAGAAATATAATATACAAAACAATTTTCATCAGTGTAATAACATATGGATCAATAGTATTAGACACAAGAATCAACAATGTCCAATTAGTAATAAAACTCAAGAGCGTTACAGAGAAAAATATTAATAAAACTATATGAACTTACGGCTACAATATCATTCTCAACGATAGTAATATNTAGACAATAGACTGACCTTTATACCTCATATAAATTTTCTCAATCAAAAGTTAACAATGCTATCTAATCAGCTAAAATATAAAATATGGAAACACGCTAATNTATACCTCATATAAATTTTCTCAATCAAAAGTTAACAATGCTATCTAATCAGCTAAGATATAAAATATGGAAACATGCTAATTATAACACATCATTAAGAAATATAATATACAAAACAATTTTCATCACTGTAATAACATATGGATCAATAGTATTAGACACAAGAATCAACAATGTCCAATTAGTAATAAAACTCAGAGCGTTANTTTCATCAGTGTAATAACATATGGATCAATAGTATTAGACACAAGAATCAACAATGTCCAATTAGTAATAAAACTTAGGGCGCTACAGAGAAAAATATTAATAAAACTATATGAACTTACGGCTACAATATCATTCTCAACGATAGTAATATTACACAAGCTATTACCAATAGACTATGAAATTCACAACAAAAACATTATCTACAAATTAAAACATACAGGAATGTTAATAGATTTAGATGGAGTAACATATCAAGGGTTCACACAAGAAGACACAAGGTGGATTAAAAACATTAACGATGATGAAGTGATTAGTATCAAGGAAATTAAGAAGAAATTAAACGAGACAGCTATTAAACATTGGAAAAGAGAATGGGAACAAATGGAAGGCAGCATTGAAACCAGAAACCACATTAAGGACCTAGAAGAATGGTATAAGAGTAAGGTAACATTGAGTAAAAGCATGAAAATGATTATAAGCGGACACGGACAGATCAAAAGCTATCTCAAAAGAATTAATAAAGTCGATGAAGACATATGTGAATGCGGTCAAGGAGAACAAAACGGATATCACATATTATATACATGTACTATGTTCACAAAGGAGAGGGATCAATTAAGAAGAACGTTGCAACTAAGAGAAGAACAATGGCCGCTAATTAAATACCAGATATACGACGAGGAGGTCTACAAAGACATAGAAAGGTATACAGAGAATGTTTACAAAGTAGTAAAAACCATCAATGATGATTTAGCAGACTAGGAGATTAGACCATGCTGATTGAAGGGGAATAAGGCTAGTAGCTGAGGGCCCTGACAGGCGAGGCCAGGGGGGCGCCCAGTTTACTGGGCAAGGGCCCCGGTAGCGCCACGCATGCTGGCAAGGCTGTCGGGGAACAGCAAAAACCTTCCTCCTGATAACAGTGTGGGGCTTATACGACTAATGACGGAAGAATCGTAACGAAAGAAATTTTGTAATTGTATTAGAATATGGCACGTAACTGGATATTAATTCTCAATGTATATTATAGTATGTATATCTAAGGATTAAAGTTTTACTTTTAACATGAATATGGTTTTATAATAAAGTATTAAGGGTTTTAAGGCTATTTGTAATATGGCTACATTTATAATTATATGATATTTATCATTAATAATGTGTCATGTAATTTTATTAAACTATAGAATTACAAGAAACGTAAAAGTGTAACGGCGAATAAAACGTTTTTAAAAATATAGTTTTAATAAGTTTTATTTCATATATACTGTGTTTTTAAAAGAGAAGTATAACAAGGAAATATGATCGCAGGAGGAGCAAGGGTCTGGGTGACAGCCTCCCCGTGGCTCCCCGCGGTAACTGGCATATGCCAGGCTGATGGTCACCGCTCCTCCTGCTGGAGATTCCCAAGCATTTTAAACAATTTTAAACAATTTTAACAATTTTAAAGTAAGAATTAATTTAACTAACTTCAATTAAACCATATAATGGTTCAAAATGAATTTAAAACTCAAATATTGAATCTTGACAAAGTTTAAGCGTTGCCTTGGCAGTGAGAAATATATTAACACAATTAAAAGATAATAAACAATTATATTACAAGAACATTAAGACAAGGAAATGATAGTAGCAAACAAGGAGACCCGGAAGGCCTAATGGCTAAGTGGGTTAAAAGAGTTTTTCACTCTCGTATGTCTCGGTGAAATATGGTCGATCGGCAATGAACATCGGCTTCACAACGCGTTCTTCTTTACCGTCAGAACGCTGGGGCCCAAAATCAAGAGTTTCAAAGTGAGAAACCTATTTATATGGTAACGGACGAGAGGCGAGGCGAGTCCGCGCGTCTGTGGAGGTCGATCTAGGCCGATGTTGACTTGCATTGGTGCACAAATTTCATGAAAAGAAAGGACGGGCGCGGGGTGATCTATGGGCACCTATCGGGGGTTCTCTCTGACACCAGGTCATGAAGGTAAAGGACTTGTGATGGCTGTGGTTGGAAATTCGCACGCAGGGTCATATGCATTGTATACTGAACAAAGTAAACGCATTGATTATAAGTCTGGTCTGCAAAGTAATTAATATACATGGCATGTAGTTGCAAGAAAACTTAGACAACAGCAAATGACTTAGAAGCTGCGGCCTGGGAGATAACTTTCCTAAATATAAACATAGCAACCATAAGGCAAGCAAACAGATAATAGGAAAGGAGAAGAAGGGGAAGGGCCGAATTGCTAAGAGGGTCCCATGAAATATTACATTGTATTTTGTAGTGCATTGTGGTTGACGGGGATTAAATATTATTCTCAGGGTATGTTCTCTGTTCTAGTGTCGATCTAAGGCATTTGGAGGACCAAAAATGCCTGATTAATTCTTTTACTCTTGGTGATAATATGGTTTGGACTCAAGGTTCAAGCCCACAGTGGCTGAGATTGCATGGATTCGAGAAACATAGCAGTTTGTAACATTGATGATTACATTCTACTTTGCTGTGCTTTTTTTTAGTTTCATGGTAAACTCATTTTTTTCCACTGCCATGTTAAGGAGTGAATTTCGGGCAGTGTTATGAACATATTAGAAAAAAATTCATCACACAATCACAAATTCAGCTATTGTGGAGTCTGCTACATTAAATTGGAAATAATATGCACACCACTGTCTGTATTTCAGCTGCCTTGTGTTTATTTCTGATACTATGTAGACTGTGTAACAGAATCTATAAATTACCATAGAGTATGGATTTACAGGACTTGTATAACTCAGTTTCTATAATTTATTTCTGAATGTGTCGTTAATTGTATTAATAAGAATTAAATCTCAGCTTCTCTTGAATAAAATAAATTGTAACCAAATAACTGAAAAATTATATTTGGTACTACATATATTTTTATCCCAGGAGTTGAGGTCTGTTAGAACTTAGTGATGTGTAAGAAATATTAACTGCAAAATTAAGAAAATGGAAAAATTAAGCATAATAGAAAAATATTTTTAATAAATGAGAAATTTTACTCTTACCTGCAGCTGTTAAATTAACATACCACAGGAACTTAGTTTGGTCGTAAAGCGAGCAGTTTGCCCTCGAGTTGCAACTCGTATCCCACACCAGACACGCGTAATCTGTAAACAAAAATAGCATAAGCGTAATAAGAAGTTTCGTATTGGATGCCTGTTGTGATATATATATATATATAGATGGGAAGAACAACAGAGGAANTATTGGATGCCTGTTGTGATATATATATATATATAGATGGGAAGAACAACAGAGGAAGAAGACTAGCCTGCTTGAGGCAAATTATAAATGACATGTAAAGGGGATAGCTTTGTTGCATTTAAAAGGAAGCTGCGGAAAGGTATGCGTGGAAAAATGCTACAAACAGTTCCTTGGATTGATAACCGAGAGATAGAGATAGATAGAGAGAGAGGGAGAGAGAGAAAGAGAGAAATAGAGGGCGACTGGGATTGCAAGTATGCTCACTCTCCAAAAGCATCGTTGACCAGGTTTATTAGAACGACATTGAACCACGTGTTCTAGGGTCAAGTCCCAGATAGAACATAAATGTGTGCCTCGTTATAAAAATTCATCTACAGGTTGATCCAAAAGTCACCAGACATTGGAATGTTTCAAATAATTATTTTTGCACAAAAATCACCATTCAAACTATGTATCGATGGTTCCTGTGTTTTAGGTAACGTGACACTTACAACGCCTTATTTGTGTTGCTTGTGCCCAGATTCCTGTTCAAACATTGCAGTACACTCAAGTTAAACGGTTACAACGAATGACAAGTGCATTCGCAACAACGGGCGGGCATATTGGTTATGTTTTGTAATGGCACCGAAACATACTTTCCTTGTGTGCTATGAATGGTACATGTTCCTAACCCCTGTGTGTGGTGTCTTTTGAATCACCCTTTTAGAGTAGCAATAACCAAATTTCCGAATAACCCTCAGTGTATAGTGGAAAGCATAGACCAAATGACGGACACATCAAAAAGCAGCAGGTTATTTTTTTGTAAAGAGAAATTTCCTTTTTTTGTTACTTCATACAAGAGAAAATAATTTGTACAATGAGAAAGATATGCCGAAGAAAACTCCACCGGGCAGCTTTGTAATTTGTTAGGAACAGAAGAACAAAAATTCTGGTTTTCGCGTTATAATGCGCCAAATTTAATAAATTTTTGTTTGAGAAGGAAGAATTTTAATATTGTTATATATCGTTCCGTTGCAGAAACTATTTATAATGCAGCGTAAATAAAGTACTTCGCTGGAGAACTATGTTTGTAGATGGAAATTAATCCACAGGCATCCTAAAAACAGAAAAATTTCTAGGTATTTTTTCTACGTTATAAAGTATTTAGACGATATTAAAAATAACACGTCTAATGTCAATCGCTATATAAGAATTCTTGAGTGGCTTCTGTGTGCAGAAATTTTAAATACACAGATTTCTTTTTCCTTACTGCGATGGGACCAGGCAATGTTAGGAATCACAATATTCCGTCACCTAGTAGTTCTGCGCAGTATCACGTGACTTAATGATTTTTTCACTATCTTACAAAGCCGCGCAAGAAGTTTGCATTTAAAGAATACTTCAAAAAGATGAGGCGATATCTTCAAAATGAAACAGTCTTTTTCTATGGGAACCGATATTTCTATGTAACTCCACCGTGTAAAAATAATTGTTGTGTTTGTACAAGGAATTCTTCGGAAAATAGTTGCAGAAGATTTTTTTGTGACACTACAAATAAATTAGTTAAAATTTTTCAAAACCCTTGTTTGGAATTTATACAAATAATGTTGATGTTTAACAAGCAAGTGTTGTAGACATAATGTTTTTTTTCAAACAAAGTTTTACAAAAACGATTATGTATGTTTTCTAAACTAATGTGTTGTAAACACACGATATTTCACCTGTAGATTTAAAAGAAAGTATATGCAAAATAGTTCCAAAGTTTTATTAGTAACAAGCACAGAAAATGTTATACTGCGCTCTGTAATTATTCGGAGATGAAATTTTTTTTTCCAATATATAACCCGGAAACTTAATTTTAATACAGAACTATGGTAATAAACTTTATTTGGATTGCCAGTTATCTTCGTATTATTACAATGAACTTACCAACTATAATCCCGAAAATTACTGGTCCAGGAAGCAATCCGAATAGGCAAACCACAAATATATTGAAACCCTGGGCGAAGGACTTGTCCTTTTGCTCCACACACCTGCAGACATATAAAAGACAGAAATGAAGTGTCAGTAAATTAAAGAGAATATACAGGATCTTACGTCAGGCATAATTACGCTAAAAATGGTTTACTGCCAACTTCCATCCACTCATTCTATTGAGTGTTTCCAACAAATACATGCTTTCAGATTATGACGCTTTAAAACAATTGACGAGTTTTTTTCTTTAAATAACGGATGCCTATGTTGAACGGACTAAGACGCTTATAATCTGTTCACTGTTAAATGAGCACTTTTGTAAGCACTGTATAAGATATTCTTGTATGCACATTGTGTATCCTTCCACCCTATGTAAAATTTATATTGTCATGGGCCTCATCATTTAATTCACGCGGCAGTAAAGAAAATTTTTAAAATATTCAAAAATGACATATTTTTACATTTTCCTCGTTCTTACATTTTCATGCATTAAAAAACACAGAAAGCAAAATAAAAAATTTCAGTATTCACAAAAATATTAATGTGAATCATTTATTTAAGTACTAAAACCTGGAACTACTTTCCCTACGTCGTTACAAACTTCACTGGACGCATGACAGTCAGTGTTCCCATCAAAGTATGTGTAGGAAGGGCCAGTGACATTTTTCAAAGGTTGATTTCCTAAGTGCTTTATTAACCTTGTACAACCCATAGAAACCCTCGGCTCAACGTCCAAGGTATCTAAGAAGGTTGATTCTGCAATTGTTTATCATTGTGTTCTACACTATGCAAGTGAACTCATACCCACATACCACCTGGAAAATGACAAAAGGCAGACGCGAGATCAGACACAGACTACTACTTTACTGTAAAAAAAAACACAAAAAACACATAACGATAGATAATAGGCTATACATATCCATCACACATAAAAAGTTATTTTAAAAAATTGTTACAGAAACCCAAAATTTATCTAACCCACCCTTTTGAATTAATGCAAGATTTCGTCACTGTAAATAAAACTGCCTCAAAGAAATGAAGGGTAAACTGGGTAAGTGCTTTTCTTCACTTTTATTAAAAAATAATTTTTTGAGGTTTTATTTTTTGTTATGAAATATACTTTTTCTACGTTATTGTATATTATATGCCTATTTTTAACAATAATTTCTACAATATTTATAAAAAATAACATTTTTAATTCTTAATGGTATTTGCAACTGGGGAACAAAAAATTTAATCTTGTAAAGAGTGGAGCCTATATATTAGGGCTGCTCTTAACATATAGGTTTTTAAAGGATCTCATGTAGCGAGTATACTTTTTTGAGGACAAGCACTTACCAAAATAAACACTTCAAATGATTTTCTTTTATATCTACAAATTTTTGGACATTTTATTGTTACAGCGCACCGGAAGTCGATGATGATGGTGCCGATGCGGCCGAAGCCTGTCAGCAGGTGTATACAGAGGCCGGATATGACGTAGATGTAGAGGCTGGTGGTGCAGGAAACGGGGCAGGGTCCGTTGGATACCACCAGGTCAGCGCCTTCGAGGAACCTCTGCGGCGTGCTGAAGAAGCTGCTACTGGACGCCGCCGAAGAGGCGTTGCCCCACACGTCCGGGATGCACGTGCAGTTGGTGAAGAACTGCCGGGCAAAAACACGCGTGCAGCAGGCGAGGTGTTAACCCACTGAGTCCCTGTGTATGTCATCGTGGACTTGTNACCTCTGCGGCGTGCTGAAGAAGCTGCTACTGGACGCCGCCGAAGAGGCGTTGCCCCACACGTTCGGGATGCACGTGCAGTTGGTGAAGAACTGCCGGGCAAAAACACACGTGCAGCAGGCGAGGTGTTAACCCACTGAGTCCCTGTGTATGTCATCGTGGACTTGTGGCACAGGAACCAGTGTGTCTGGCACTGTATAGCCTGTTCACAGTAAAGTGAGAACTTTTTGAATCCCTCTGGTTTGGAATACTAATCAATAAATATATAGGTTATTGTAGCATTATATATTCACTTTCAAGTCCTGTGAAATATATAGACTGTGTTTAATAGTTACATGTCAATGTTTATTTTTTAAAGTGGTGGAACTATTAAAAATATCTGATAGGAGAAAAGTAACGAGGGCCTCCAAAGTGCTTTCTTTACCGTGAACTGCCTATACACACCAGCCACAGTTGCCCATTGGATCTCAGCTCACGACACTGTCATCGAGCATCAAGTAGAAAGCAAGAAAATCTAATAAGATGAAAAAGTCAAACTATAGTCTATTCGCACTTTCTTCACACTTTTTACTCCTATCTTTGAAAAAATCGAACCAATTACGACGTGTTTCGTTCTTTCCTAAATAAGCCACGAATTACCAGCGGTTTGTATATGTGTTAATATAAAAGTTTCTTGTTTTTACTTATTTTGTATACACAAATTATAACATTTCACTTATACTTTTTATGAAAAAGTTGGGGGAAAAAAGCTGTGTAAGTAACACCGAGTAATAAATAGTTTTTATGCAAAATAATAATACATCTAATGCGCACAAATCCGTTATGATGTCTCTTGGTGTAATTTTCTATTCTTGGTTAAGCTTTGTTTGTATGAGGCGGAGGAATATCCTGGAAGCAGAATTTAGCAGGGCTTCAGAAAAGTTTTAAGTAATCGCGAAAAACCTTTTTTATTCCATGCAAGTGATACTAACATGACCGAACCTATCATAATTATGTCTTACCGTTTTGGAGATGTTGCTATCCAGGTAAGTGTCTTGACATCCGATGTGGCAAGGCGAGTAGAATGTTATGTCTCTTTCCGCAAAACAAACAGGTTGATACTTCATACCTTTGCAACCACAGTTGTAATTGCACTCGTTCATGAAGTCAGTCCTGAAAAAAAAATGTGCGTGTAATAGAAATAGTTAATGGCAGAAAATAATACGCGTGTGCAGTATGTGGTTACAATATAAAGATACTTAACGACCAAAAAAAAACGACACTTTACTATAGGAAATGTAAGTTATTATTAGGTAACAGGATTTATGAGTATACACCCCAATGTAAAAAAACTTGAATTTTGATGTAAAATAATTGTCTGTTTCTTTAAGTCGAAATATAAATAAAAACCCACACTTCGTTAAACTCTTGTAAAACGGCAGAATGAATAACAATAAGGGGGTTGATGTTGGTAAGATTCCTGACGTCACTTGCGGTTTCTCATGTGTTTGGGAAGCTTTTATTTTCTCTGCAATACTTTAAATTACTAAATAAATAAATAAACATTCTTCTATTGCTTTGATAAATTGCAAGTTAAAAATCTGTGATGTAACTGCGTCTCTTTTATTAGTGGGATTTCTTTAGTGTTAACGTACACTGATGAGCCAAAAAAACTGGTACACCTGCCTTAGATTTTGTAGGGCCCCTGCGAGCACGCAGACGTAGCGTAAGACAACGTGGCAAGGACGTGACTAATGTCTGAAGGTATGCAGGAGGCAATTCACACCATGAATCCTGCAAGGCAGTCCACAAATCCATATAAATGCGAGGCGGTGGAGATCTCTTCTAAACAGCATGTTGCAAGGCATCCCAGATATGGTCAATAATGTTCATTTCTGGTGATTTAGGTGTCCAATGGAAGTGTATAAAGTCAGAAGAGTGTTCCTGGAGCCACTTGGTAGCAACTCTCGACGTTTGGGGTGTCGCATTAACCTGATGGAATTGACCACGTCCGTTGGAATGCACAATATACATCAATGGGTGCAGGTGATGGGACAGGATTCTTACATATCTGTCACCTGCCAGAGTCGTATCTAGACGTGTCAGATGTCCCATTTCACGCCAAATTCACACGCCCCATACCCTGACAGAGCCCCACTAGATTGAAAAGTCCCCTGTTGACATGTAGGGTCCATGGATTCATGAGGATGTCTCCATACCCGTACACGTCCATCCGGCCGATACAATTGGAAACGAGACTCGTCAGACGAGGCAACGTGTTTCCAGTCATCAACAGTCCAATGACGGTGTTGGCGGGCCTAGGCGAGGCGTAAAGCTTTGTGTCGAGCAGTCAACAACGGTGCACGAGTGGACCTTCGGCTCTGAAAGCCCATATCAATGATGGTCCGTTGTAGTTTGCACTCTGGCACTTGTTCATGCACCAGCATTAAAATCTACGTCAATTTGAGAAAGGGTTGCACGTCTTTCACCTTTAATGATTCTCGTCAGTCGTCGTTTGTCCCGTTCGTTCACGATCTTTTTCCGGCCGCAGCGATGTCGAAGATTTGACGTTTTACCGGTTTCCCGATATTCAACTTGTCGCTACTCGGTCACCTGAGTTATACAGGGGGTGGCCAGTAGTTCATAATAGTTAAATTATTTCGATGCAGACTAAGGGCACCTGAGGATGTTGCTTTAGGGGTAAACAAATACTCGTATTCTCAGTTATTTAACACACCAGGATTTTATTGATCAGAAGGTCACATTGTTATTTATTACACACACTGGCGAGACTGAGCCCCCCTCTAGTCGTAAGCCTGGAGGGCTGGTGGGCTGAATACTAAGCATCGGGGAAGGTTGTTAAAGGGAGATGTTTCTCTACTTATCTGTGACTGCAGCTTTTGGTGAGTTGTCTTCGTTGGTAGCTGAGGCATGGTGAGTTGGGTGGCCCTGGTTCGGGCCCTCGGACTGGCTCACGTTGACGTGCTGTACGAAGTTGGCTGTTTCCTGCGGCTTTGATGGTCTCTCAATGAAGCCCAGGATTAGGGTTCTCCTGTGACTTGCACTTTCCTTGCGATCCCGGCTGGCGTTCTGGTTGGAGACTGCTTCCTCCTCGTCTTTCTTCCGGCCATCGCGTTTCTGTCTGCATTCCTAACTGCGGAAACTGCCACTACGTTTCGGAAATGAACTCATAAGTTCTCGGCACTTTTACTGGGTTTGTCTCGGGTTTTTACACATGAAGTTTCGGCTCACGACTCGCCTTCTCGGGGAATGGCGCCACTCTGACTGGGGCTACCACTCGTTTCCGGGAATTTACTCATATTCTCGGCACTGTTCTCGTCACACGACTGATTACTCCCGTATCTGCTTCTCCCGTTTCGGCTACTTCTATCTCGTCTCGCGGCTGAACCGCCGAACTACTCCCGTCTCGGCTGGCGATAATTGCTCCCGAACAACTGACTGCGAACAACTGATTGTACATTACTGCTTGGGCCTGGTCCGAACTCCGGCCCATTGATATGACTGCCTCTCGCCTAACTGCCTTCTCTGTCTTGCTTCGTGGCTGAACAACTCCTCTCGAACGACTGCTCACGACTGACGACAACTGAATGCCCACAACTGCCCGACGATCACTGCCTGAATGTCCACGCACCTTGGCTGCTCTCGAATTTAACCAGTCTCTCGATATATTCAAATTAGCTGTCAGCAGTTTTCCTCGAGAGAAGTCGGGGCTTCCCTCATTTCCTTTGAGCGTTTTTTGTATAGGATTTCGGTCTCGTCAGCGACTCGCGCACTCTAACTAGGGGAGGAGGGAGGGTTGCGATAAGCAGCTCGGGGGTTCCTGGCAGCTGTGTCTGCACTAATTTGTTCCAGGGGTTACCCTGTTTCCTTCGCCGAGGGCTTATATCAGCAAATTTTCGGGACTTTCCCTGTTTCCTTCTCACTGAGGTTCATCCCCACGTATTATTATATATCGGGACTTCCCTGGGGGTTATTTCTCAGGGTGTGAATACAGCGCAATTCCTTTCCTCTGTACCTGCCACGCGTCAACGGTACACTCAGAAAATGGTCGTAAGCGAAAATAAAAATGTTATCTCTACCTCGGAGATGCCATGTCCCATATCTCTTGCGCCGATTATAACACCATGTTCAAACTCACTTAAATATTGATAACCTGACATTGTAGAAGCAGTAACCGATCAAGCAACTTTGCCAGACTCTTGTTGTCTTATATAGGGGCTGCCGACCGCNCTGACATTGTAGAAGCAGTAACCGATCAAGCAACTTTGCCAGACTCTTGTTGTCTTATATAGGGGCTGCCGACCGAATCGCGTTACTTTGATTGGTTCCATGCCTCTGTTATTTGCATACGCACGCCTATGCCAGTTTTTTTTTTTAGTTCTCCAGCGTATTTCAATGTGTTTTGCAACCACTGCTTGAGTGCTGTACTTTCCAACATCAAT
>NQII01017785.1:0-21398 GCA_002778355.1 Clitarchus hookeri
CGTGCTGGGCAATGCCGCTGGTCAGTGGGTTTTCTCGGGGATCTCCCATTTCCCCCGCCCTTGCACTCCAGCGCTACTCCATACCTCGCTTCACCCTCATCCTCAGTCACTCACTCACTCTAAAAATGATTGTGAAAACGCCAGTTTAAGCCATTTTCACCTTTAAGAAATTTACATTAGAAACGGGAATATAAGACTGAAACTTGTCGGATGTGGAGCATTTTATCAATGTTATTCCTAGGTGGACATCTTTTACGCACGTGGAAATTTTTTTTAAATAAGATAGGCTGCTTTACAATAAAAATAAATAACAAATTCAATAAAATGTTTACAACGTTTTATATTTCATAAATATTAAATAAAATATATATAGGTCTATTCATCATGCAAAATATGTATTCTACATAACATAAATATTAAATAATATAAACATAACATTTCATATTAGATAGAATATATAATTAAAATAACAATAATGAGGGCAGTAAGCGTGGATAGTATTAGCTTATAAAAAAAATTAACAGTGGGAACTAAATTACCGTGGCCTGAGAAGTGGTTAGTAAGTAATAAAAAGTAAAATAAAATATTATCAATTGAAGTTCTTGATGACTATGAACATGAACAGCTTTTTTATAACTGTATAGTTTAAAATAAATCATTCATTAAAATAATGAGACTACAAGATTCGCTGCTAAGATGTGTCGAAAACGCGTGTTGCAATACAAAACCAAGGCGTAACAATGCGTCTTGGAACATATATATTTAATCACGAGATCGTTTCGCAGGAAATCGTTGGCACGCAACTGGAAATGTTAATAAGCAACATAATTTGCATGCATTACAAATAAAATAAACGTGTAGTTAACACCATAAAAGAAAAAACGTGAAAACTCGTATCACAAAGATGAAACAGCTGCGAAACGGATTTTGTAACTGTTTAGCCCGTCTATTACTGTACAATTGCAGAACCCTACATTCGTTGCAATGAATAATTTTTTTTCGGAACTATGAAGTACCTACACTGACTTTACCTATCAGTAACAAATGCTGTAAGAACATCACTAGCCAGCAATTAAATTTAAGAGTAACATCGGTTACTGAAGAGACATTACTGTTCCTTAGACAGAAAATAGGGACACTTGTGGTAATTGGAAATTAGCTGTAAGATTATCTGAAAACTAACGATAAATAAAACTAAAGCAATTTAGACCTTTTCCCAAACAAAATTACTACTTCAAGCCTACTGTATTTTCTAGAAGTTGGGGTTTCGGTTCGGGGAAATAAAGGAATCTAAATCTAAGTTAAAGGTAAAGTTACAAAAGAGCCAGCCAACCATACGCCTAGAATCTCACCCAGCGAGTAATTTAAATTCCAAGGAAAGAGAGGAAACTCAAGCATAAGGCTCATGTTTCTTATTTTGTCACAATACTTCACGTGTTAACCACAACTGCGACAAACTTACAATGTAGCGAGCACTGGAAACAACCTCGCACAAGCGCATTGAATACTTTTTTTTTTCGTACACACGTCATATTTTTTCTGCAGACGTCAGTATTTAAAACTTTTTTTAAAAGTTTTATTACATTAACTTTAGCGTTTTAGACAAAGTATTGAGGCTAGGATAATATTCAAACCACAGAAGGAAAATCTACAGCGTTGCCAAAAGACATACAGGGCCTTAAAAAACTGCAAAATTCACAATGGTAGTTTTGTAGTATTGTGGGTACACTGATTGACAAAGAAAGTGAGGCACCCAGAGGAAAGGTTTAAATTGAAAATAATTCGATACATGCGCGTACGGTTGCTGATTTTTTTTAACGATAACAGCAGTGATCTACACTCAAATTAGCTCTTTTATTTAATCAAGACTTCCATCCCTTCACGAAACTGGTCATGCCCGGCATTTGTAACACTATTTTGACGGCACAGTTCGTATCCACTGTAGTCCAGATTTAACGGGAAACTTGTACCTGGTTGCCGACAGAAGTAGGCAGCAATTAAGGATGGGAGGGAGTGACTCGGGCCCATCTATTGTAAAAGTTTCTTTGTTTATTTTGCAATATGTTTCAAACAGCATAAAATAAAATTAATAAACTGCAAGTTTCTCTTGACTTTTTCAATATGTATACTCTAAGATGGGCGCACTCTTTTTTCACCACTTATAAAATGTCTTAAATACCACTGGGACCCAGCAATGAATATATTACTAATCTATAACCACGCTTCTATACAATTAAAAACAATACAAAAATAATTATAATTTCATATATAACCTCACAATTTATTTCGCATTCGTGACAATATTATTTGCAGTGGCTGCTCCTGACGACAAATTGAAGGATTTCTTCCTATACACCTGTCACCTTGCAAGCAATTATTTAAGTCTCAAATGCTATAGACCAAAGCCAGACAATGTGGATCAAAATTAAAAATTTACCCAAGTAAATAAAATATAATGAAGTGGGATAAAACCAGCTATGAGTAGTAGATAACCGATGTTGGGTAAGGAAAACTACGAGTATAAGGATGGTTTGAGGGTGTGCTGTCTCCACAATGCTATCAGCGTTCACTGGAACCAACAGCTGAGGATTGCTGAGAAAATATTTAGCTGGATACTGCCAGTACTTCAACTTTTCGATCAATGAATAAATTTTACACTAAAAAAACATGAAGGGGAAGGACCCTTGTAGTGTATAATGATAATAGTACTATGAAGCCAGAACAATAATTTTATACACCACTCACGAAACGATACTTCTGAATGTCGCAAGTGTTTCCTGTCAAAGTTCTGGCAATATATCACAAATAACAATTTTCGCAATACTGCAATACGGGCGAGTGACATTGCCGATAGTAATTCACAAATGTTTACTATTACCGCCGTGTGTTTTGGATATTTTCGAGGAACGATATAGTGTGTCGATAACTACAATGGATAGCATGATGAAGCTCGTGATGTAGAGGAGTAAATGTGAAACTCACACGTAATTCATATTTACTAAGTAAGAAGATTAAAATTAAATATTTTGCAAACCTTGTTTACGTTATACGAGAAGCACCGTGTTGGCTAGTATGTTCAGAAAAATCAACATGAAATAATGCATAATCTTACATCTTGTTCAGACTACCATTGGGGAATAGCTGCTGTACACCGTAAAAAGTTTTTGTAAGTGTAACTGGCAAATAATTGTTGAAATAACATGTTTTATCATTATTTTGTTCATTCGTAAGGTCGTCTTTTGTAAATCTACAGTATCCCCCCCCCCCACAAAAACTTAATAGTAGCAGTCGTGTGGGTAAGACGGGACGAATTTGCAAAATTTCAGTGAACAACTGACATATAAGTCACCCACCCATCCCTCTTAAGGTCTCTGAGAGCTTACTGGCTACACACGAAAAAAAATACGTTGTTAAAACAAAACAATTACTATTGAGGCATTTATTTAAGCGTTTATGTTGTAATACAATTACTTATGTTGTGACAAAGTTAATAATGCTAACCATTTACAAAGTCTTTTATTACTATAATGCAAATATACTGTTGACGTGTTAATGTTAATAAAGCCTCTACGTAACGATGCCGCAACCAAATGTTGTATAACACTAAAAATAACAGGAAGAACAAAATATTTTGTGTTACTGTGACATTAAATTAATGTCCAACAAACACAAGTTTAAACTGACTTGGCGTTGTAAAATGGCGTATGACTGAACAACGATAACCTCTTAAAATGAAACCACTATATTTAAATTTTAAAGCATAGGATAACTAAATGTAGCTTATAACCAACTCTCAAGCCTTGCAAAGCAGTTTACATGCCCCAAATATGTATATATTTCTAAAGCATTAAGTATTTCCACATAACGAAAGAGAACTGAAGTTTTTCGTTATGTTATATTGAATACCTACAATACAAAATTCATTCACACGTGTTAAAATAGAACAGTTGGTACATCACGCACGCAAGGCGCGGGTTAGTTTCCACTTCTGGCCGTTATATTTTTCTTCGTTTGTACCTAATATTTCTTTTTGAGACAAAATAATAGTACTTAATTTATTTTACATTGAAATGTTTTTTTTGAAGTAGAGAAAATACAAGAAAATCTTAACACAAATAACATCAATTCAACACAAAATTTGTTTTGTCGCAACATAAACACCACCTTAATGTTGACGGAACAGTAAGGAGGCAACGTTGTTACAAAAGTACTTAATGTTACATTGACATTACTAGTTTAACAGTATATTACATTAACAACAACATTAGTTACTGTCGGCTCACAGATAACGGAAAATTACTGTAGCAGTAACGTTAATACTGTTGAAACAACATTAGATTTTTTTCTGTGTACAGGTGCCCTGGCACAGATTCCATTTTATTTATGTTTGAAGAATGTTGGTAGCCGTTGATAACATAATAGAAATGCGCTACGAGGAAATAGTTGAGTTGACTACTGTTTATATAAATGGTCAGTTAACAGTTTTTATCCTCAAATAAACATAACAAAAATCTGAATTTATCTTTGTGATACCGTAAACCTACTGGGATAACGTTGAACCACTCGAAATGTTTGTTTGTGTCATTTGGTAAATTAGTACCAAACATTCCCTGGGTATATTGTCTTGATAATTTAAAATGAACAGCTACAATTAGGTGTTCGTTTTCCAAGTGCAACAAAAAGAAAATGGGTAGTTAAACATTTCCCAGCGGGTAAAATGTAACCCCGCTTTACGGTACGCCATGGAAACTTTTCGGCAACTAAATTCCAAACTTTTATTTAAAAAAAAAAAAAAACTCTCCGTGGCTTATTCCAGCAGAAGGGCAAATGGTACAAGGGAACATGACTTAATGCCACAAGGCTTATGGGTAAGCGGGGCGGGGGCGGGGCATGCGACACATACGAGCAATGACAAAAGGCGCTGAGGAATTATTTTATTCAGGCTTACACCCAATAAAACAGTCCACAGTCCACAGCTTGCTTCCTCGACGAAAGTCCTACAATTTTTTTTTATATATATTTTTTAAATATTTTTTGTAGTGTGTGCAATCTTGTCCACTTTCCTTTCAAGAGATGGTTGTTCGGGTATCTTTGATCTGCTCACGAGACAAAGGAGTCACCGCTAGGTCCAAACTTCACTTCCGGTACACAGTCTGCTTCGTCAATAGGCACAGTATGGTGGAATGTGAACAGAATTCAAATACACCAGCTTCACGTTCCCAACAAATTAAGAGTGAGCGAGTGAGTGAAGAGATGACGGCTCGTAACATCGAGGTCTTGAGAGCCGATGAGGATGAAGCGAGGTGAGTACGGAGCAGCGCCGGAATGAAAGGGTGGGAGAAACGGGAGATCCCCATGAAAACCCGCCGAACAGCGGGCCAAATTATGAAAAATCATTCCTTTCAGAAGACAGCTTTAAGACTTTTATTTCATCAAGAACAACCTAATATTATAAATAATGTTTATAACTATGTCGCGGTTAAGTCGGCACTTTTAAAAGCCCCGTTACAAATTTAAACAAGTTATTGTGAGGCCAATACTTACTCAGATGAGTACAAAACCAGAAACGCACGCAGCTGCCACTAATTATAACATTATACAGTAATACATCACACTGATTTTCCCATCTCGTTGGCAACTTGACTTGTAAGTACGGTTTGTTGAGTTGAGTTGAGAGATTTGGGCGGCTCTTAACAACGAGGTCTTGAGGATTCTATGAAGGTGAAATGAGGTGAGAATGGAGCAGCGCCGGGATGCAAGGGCAGGGAAACGGGAGATCCCCGAGAAAACCCGCCAACCAACGGCATCGTCCGGCACGATTCCCACTTGCAAAAATCCGGGAGCGACCCGGCCGAGGATTGAACTCGGTTCACCTTAGTGGGAGACCAGCGGTCTAACCGCTCAGCCACCGCAGCCCCTACGGCAGTTTGTGTTTACGTTGAAATGTAAGGGGTTGCAGATAGAGAATTTTCTGGAATGTTAGTTTCAATGTACTTAATTAACAGTGAAAAACACGGAAATGAGGTTCGTATTAAAGGTAAACACCCAGCTGTCTGGCTGTTCTTATGATTATAATTTAAGAATAGTGACAAACAGGTGTGAAGAATTTTTGTTGTCAATACAATCGCAGTGTCATACTTTGTCTTCATGTCAGCTTTATTTAAAACCCTCTACATAAAGATCGAATACACAAGTACAAACAGTGACGTTCATTTACGTGTAACGGGACGGTTGAAATAAAACTTCTACTACGTGTTTTTGCCGCTTGAGGCACGGTCAGCATGAGCTGGCTCCAAACGAAGTCGACTGCCCAAACCAAGGATCACGTAAGAGGAAGAGTTGGCATTCTTAGGTTAGACTTCGATTTTTATTTGATATAGGCTGTTCACCGTTAAGTGAGCACTTTTGATGCCCTACTTACTTTTTCCTTCTAGTAATTTTTTTTATCCTTTAACCACCTTTTAAAATAAATATTGTCATGTAAGTGTAAACACAGCGTGTATATCCCACCGCACTCGGAAGTTAACATCTAAGGCTAAAATAAAATATACTATTCCAAATGAGAGGGTATCAAAAGTGCTCACTTTACCGTGAACAGCCTATAGTAGGATTTAGGGCACTAACGATCATGTGTTGCAAACTATGCTGCATTATATCTAATTCTTAATAATTTTCCGAACTTCCGTTCCTAACTTGTAGAATCAGAGAAAATAATTTGTGCGGAAATATTAAAAGAGTTCATTTGAGTGCTAGCCTATTACGTAATTAATTATTTTTCTAACCAAAACTTTTTCAAAAGTCTTATAGGAGAAAATACTGTGTGTCTGCAGGATAGCACGTATGGTATATAATTATGCTAGGCTGATAAAAAAAGTATAAATAATCAATTAATTTTGAACTACATTTATCTCCAGTAATGTCTATGAAAGGACTGAAGTAAAATATTTAAGAAACCACGAGTATGTAACAATAAATGCTAAAAGGTGTAGATTTTCACACTTTCGTTGGGGTTAGAATTTCCGAAACGAAGTACTCAGAATCATAGTATACTTACGTATTTGCATACATAGAGTGTGACAAACATATTTAAGAATTGTTAACGAACCTATCGTAACTTTTTCAAACGTAGTTTAAAGATACAATAATGCCCAAAGAAACGAAACGGGCATCATATTAAAATAACAGGGACTCCACAAAACAGATTAACTGTGACACCACGCTTCATAAAGAAAATGGTTTACCATATTCTTTTGATGATATTTATGAGTAAAATTAATTTTATTCGTATTACAAGAAGGGATTACTTAGCCAGAAATTTAATTCACTGTCTAAATTATGTCAGTTTGTATATTGTTCCAATGCTGGTATACAAGTAATCGTTAGTGCTCAATAAAAAAACTGAAGGCCCGATGTAATGTCAACCCCCTCCCCCACCCCCCAAGGCCAAACCAAGGAACACGCCTGTCGTTACTCACCTGCCTCAAGAATGGGCGGGGTGAGATGGACCTCGTAAGGGATTTTTAGGGAATTCCTCAACACCAAGTGTGATAGCACTGTCAATTCCAAAGTGAAATTTTATGTTTTGTCTGCATTCCATACGCTTATACTACTTATATTCAGTACTAAATAAAAAAAATGTCTTGCATACCTAAAAATACACTGCAAAATGAAAAAAAAATTACAGTATTACTTTTTTTGTCACTGCAGTAAAGAAATAAAATGCTTCAATGTATGTATAGGTGTTCACGGTAAAGTGAGCACTTTTGAGGGTCTAGTTACTTTTTCCCATCAACCATTTTTTATATTTAACCATATTTCGTAAATAAATATTGCCATTTAAGTAATAAACAGTGTCTATATTCCACCGCACCCGGAAGTTAATGTATAAGGCTTAAATAAAATATATTTGTTAACTATTATTCCAAATGAGAGGTCTTTCAAAAGTAATCAGTTTACCGTGAATAGCCTGTGTGTACACACACACACACACGCACACACACACACACACACACATACACACACACTGTTGCTAAACAGCAACAGCAAAGTTACGTAATTTTAAAAATTATTCGCGTAGAATGCATTTGAAAAAGTAGTAGTAACATTATGTATTTTTTACACGGTGAAATTGAGNGTAGAATGCATTTGAAAAAGTAGTAGTAACATTATGTATTTTTTACACGGTGAAATTGAGTAAAAACATTAAAATGTCAACATATTGGAGATTTTAAAATTGACTACAAAGGGCCTCCCCTCCTTTTTTTTCCTTCTAGACTGACTCCTGGATACGTCCTTGGGAGGATAATCTAAGACAGGTGACTTACTTTGTAATATTTATAATTATAGTATTTGTTTGGTATAATTTTGACCATCATCTCGCCACCTCTTATAATATTACATTGTTTTCAACATAATTTTAAATATATTTAGTATAAGATTTTTGGTCAAATTTCAAGTAGCATGGGAGGCTCTCACCCCTCCGCCCCCCTATTTTTTGCTCCCGTACATCTTGCAGCGGAGAGTTTTCAAATAAATTAAAGAGCAAGTAACAATAATGAAGCATGTGAAGGTATATAACCAGTACAGTGTAATGAATGTAAAAACAACTGCGATCGTAATTTTATTTCAATAAGTGCGTATTCAGTATCAGCGGATCGAAGCAACATTACAGGGATACAGAAAGCATTTAAGTGGCAAATGGAGGAGAGCGCCGCGCAGTGCTGTTTCGAGGGTGCGAAGCGACTTACCCGCTCAAAATCTATTTTAAATAAACGTGTTTTGTTGTTTCCCAAATGTGTCATCTATCACAAACGTTTTATACGTCTGTTAACATAAAAGCACATTACTTTTGGTTAAATTGAACTTTTAATTAGAATGTATCTATGAATGAAAACATAGAGAAAATAAGTTTTTTGGTAATGCCTAGCAAGAAATAGTTCTTATGGAATATATAATTACACTGAGTGCAAACGAATGAGGTACGTAATCCCTTTGGTGTAATTTTCTAGACTTAGTTAAATTTGTTTACATGAGGCGGAGGGATATCCTGGTAGTAGAAATTTAGCAGGGTTTCAGAAGAGTTGGAAGTAACCGTGAATAGACTATAACCAGCGCGTTTGGCACTTGCATGAGACGCTTGGTTGACGGAGGTCCAGGCATTCCCGAGAAGCGAGGGAGGTCTTGTAATCAAGGCCGTTTCCAATCGTCAAGTCAAATTTCGTAGCAAGGATGCGGTGGGCGGTGGCGCGTATACCGCCGAGGAGCGAGTGGTTCATCGCGGACCGCGGTCATAAAAAAAAATAGTAAATACTTAAACGACCAACAGGAATATCCGATCATGTCGGGTGGATTCGCAAACACGAGTTAATACGGAACCAATACAAACTTGCACATCTTCATTGACTTTTCAACATAGACTAAGTTAATAACGGGCTAGCCGAGGCATAATCAGTCAACATTGATCTACTGTATCGTCGTTTCCGGGGTGTGGACCGAGGGGCACCACTGAAAGGAGCATACATTTTTTTTTTTCAAATATTCGTGAATCTAAATGTTGTATGTATGGTACGTTTTGTGCGTTTTCTTGTGACGTGTACCGACAAATTTTAGTACGACGAAATAATACTATTGCTGGTTCATGGTCAGGTTAGCAGTTTCGATACCGACACTGAAGAAGTATATGTGTGTGTGTATATATATATATATATATATAAACTTGCCCATACAGCTGCACGTAGTCTTGTAACGGGCCTTGTGTCTGACTGGCAACTGCGAGCTGAGAAAAGGTTGCATATTGGCAGAGCTTGCGGGTGGCGAGTAAGTTAACAGGCGATGGATGGAGAACGGCATTCAGACATGTTGCTGGCCAGTGCTGCCAGTTTACTGGCGTGTGCGCTGGAGTTCGCGATACAAGCGACTGTTTAACCTCTTAATTCTTAAGTAGTCAGTCACAGTAATTTCAGTAATGTTGCCAGACAACTATGAAACGTAATTCCATGTTTTAATGTCTTATTGAAAGTATAATTTTTTTTTAATTGGTATCAAATTAAGTTCGTTATTTACTGTGTTCTACGCATGCTTCAGTTGTAACTAGCGCAAAAGTTATGTATTTTAGTTTGTAACAATTTCTTAGTGTCGCTCGAAAACAAATACATGGAATATATACAAGATATAGCTGAAGGAACAAACGAAGTATAACTTACGACAGTGCGCAATTAAACGTTAACCAACTAGGTAATAAACAAACAGGACGACTTAGTGCGCGGCAACGCTAAAAATTCTATTTTAAAATTACGCTAAAAAAAAAAAGGCTGAATTAAGCAAAAGTTTGCTCCTCGCAAAGTTTTTTTCTTTCCACGCTCGCTCGTTTATAAACACACGCGCCCAACCGGTTTCCAAGCGATTCGGGTAATTTAAACAAAATATGACTAATGTGCATCACACGCCCATGAGCGCAAATGTTTACATTATCGCCCGTGGCAATGTGTAGAGAACTCGTTTCCTTATTTGCCGACTGAAGGCTCTGACTAGCCGGCTTATCTGTACCGCCGCCGCTTCCAGGGTGTCTATAAACATCGAGCATCTCGGTCCCCGCCTGAAACATCCTTCACGGTTCATTAAACACTTTTGTAATCAAACTCTATAAAAGTACCCCCCTTCCGCAAACAGTGACTGCCATTTATACAGTAATGTATTATTAAACGTGTTATTTTTCAATCGACGGCCACTAAAATTGGGTTAATTCTGTTCTGTATGCACTGGAGTGAGAACCGGCGCAAAGGGTTCCGCCTGGCTTGGCCGCTGAACAGTGCGCAAAGCTTCAGGCAGAAACTTCTTATGGCTGGCTGGTTCATGTAAACCGATAACGCCAACCAGACAGAGCGGAAAGCTGGAGCAGCCAATCAGAAACCACCTTCGTTTTCCGCACACGCCACGCCAAAAAGTTGAGCTCATGCCGCAATTTTCGCTCGCCGATATTTCACATGTTTTACACCAGTTACTTGATGGATTATCAATGTGTATTGGTGCAACAGTCCACGACCGTTAACTGTATGTATTAATAATTAAATGCGTAAAAGTCAAATATTAATTTTATTCAAAAATATGAATAAACAAGTGTTGTTTGGAAATGAACCGATAGGTAGCACTAAACTTTCTTTTGAAACTATAAAAAAAAAAATTATAGACACTTAAAAATAATTCGATGAAATTCGTACCACACTGAAATTACTAACGTAGAGAGAAAAAAAAAACACTGATATTCAAAATAACGTAACGAACAAGCGTGGTCGTAAACCGAGATACCGACGAAAGACCAAAACGGTAACGCACAAAATCCGCTTACATGCGAACAACCACAGTTTCTGTCTGCTCTGTCTGTCTGTCTGGCGATGGTCGGTATTAATGTGAATCAAGCTTTACTCAAAAACTGCCCCGCGTGTGTAAAATATATCCACCTAGGAACAGCATTTAAAAAAAAAAACATGCCATATCCAACACGTTTCAGTTTTTCTATTTCCGTTTATAATGTGTATTTTTTCAAGTGGAAATGGATGGAACGGGCGTTTTTCACAATCATTTTCACGCACAAAAACACTTGTGCAAGATATATAAAGTTGACGAGGAACGTGGGCCACATTTTAATCTTTATTATTATACATAAAAATTATAGGGTCCCATATGAGAATCTCAAGAGGCATCAGTAATTTAATTAGGTCCATTATGAATCAATAAGTACAGAACGTATTAAGTCCACTTTTTCGCCAATATGACTTCACGTTGGGCTGTTGTTATGTAGTGGTACAAGCATATTTTGACCACACAAAAGGCTTGAGTCACACAGTTAGTGACGTTTATAATTTACTGCGGAGGGTCCAGAGTTCCGGACTCAGGTAATTCTGCACTCGATAGACTAAAGAGTGGAGTAGCAGCCAATCTACATAATGTTTTGCGCGGGACGATTTGTTGCAGACAAGGGGAAGTTGGCTGCACTGTTTAGGCCTATACCATCGTTATTTGGTATTATTACTTGTTATTGTTGCTTCTCTTGGAAGTGCTGCTAACATAATATGTTCTATTGTGATCATCATGATGAAAAAGAAGTATCAGGCTAATAGTGTGATACGCCATTATTATTTGGTATTAATTCTCATTAATGTTGGAAACTTAATACCTGTAACGTGTAGTATATACTGGAAGCCGGTGCAAAGGAAACTCAAAAAAGTTTCGAGAAAATACATGAAGCTGACAGAGCTCTCATTTTGAATTCATTCTTAGTACGAATATATCAAAGGTTAACAGGACATATTTCTAACTGTACGAATTTAGTATATTAATGCTAATTACCACTAACCTAAGAAAGAAGGCGCTAATCCGTTGACAAAGGAGCCCCGCGGTGGTGTAGTAGTTAGAGCACTCGCCTCCCACCTAAGCGAACCTGGTTCAATTCCCGGTGGGGTCGCTCCCTGATTTTCGCATGTGGGAATCGTGCCTGATGATGCCGCTGGCCGGTCTTGATTACCCCCACCACTTCGTTCCGGCAAACCCTACTTAGCAGAACTTTGTCAGCGGAGTGGAGAGATTTGGGCGGTCTTGAGAGCCGATGAGGGTGAAGCGAGGTGAACATGGAACTGCGAAAATCCGGGAGCGACCCCACCGGGTCGGACTAATAGCATTATCGGTTTCTAAACCAATGCTTACTTCATGCAGTCAACGTACAACATTTGGTTTAAATCGGTTAAATGGTTCCAGAAATATAACAGAAAAGTTTTATTTTTAAATATATGCAGTAACTTTCAAATTGGCAGACCAATAAGATTATCGCTTTATTATTATGTTTATTTCATGTACTATCAAATTACCAAATTTGGTTGAAATCGGTTACATAGTTCTCGAGGTATAACATAGTGGCCTAAACTTTTAAATTGCCGCCATCATGAGAATAAATACCCGGCGTGATCAAAAACTATAAAAATCCAATGTCATTACGAAGTACTTTATGTGGACGTAGTTTGGTGAAATTCGGTGGTCGGGTTTAAAAGTTATTAGGGCGGACAAACATTTCAGACAGACATTAAGGTGATTACAGTGCCTTCTTTCCTTCGGAAGGTAGGCTAAACAGGGGTGACCAACTATATGAAAAACGTAGCTCACTTTAACTTTCTTTGATTTGTATTTTTATATAAACAACACAACATTCAATATAAATATAAACCACGTGTTTCCATTTTAGTAATATACTTTTTACACAAATTATAACCCTTTATTTCTGTTGATTGAGGAAATAGTCTGAATCCGTTACCTTTGCCAGTCATACACTGTTTCATTTGTTATGGCTCCCATTCACACGTATAAATGTGACACTACGAAGAAAACGTACTAAAAGAGAGAAACGTATTACATGTATCACAGTGGCTCACTTAGAAACAACTATTTTCCGCACTTTCTCACATGCTTGGTGTTCTCATACATCTTTCTGTAATCATCAATTCATATATTTTTTAATCAACGTATTTTGTTGTTTTTGTTGTGTATTTCAAATGACATTGGCAGAACTACAAGTGACTATAATCTACTTATATGCATTTGTAATAAATTGCCTTCAAAATTATTAACTAATATTTGCAATCGAGCATAGGCCCTATACTTCCCAGTAAGTATTTGTTAACTACAGCAACAACATGGCACAAGACCGATTTTTCCCACCTCTGCGCGGGTAACCATCACTAGCATTAAAATAATTTTAGAGTTGATGAAGTGCTAATAACTTTATGGCCACTGCCAGTTATGAGTGGAATTAATTTTTTAGGGTTAATGTTGCACTCCACTCGGCACAGGAGGCACTGCTTACTCACGTTACAAGTGTTCCATGAGTTACAAACCCCGAATATGACAACCAATTCCGTCATTGATCAGGAAAACACCCACCACGCAGCAACAAGGAGTTGCGATTTGGCAGTAAAATGAATTAACCCTATATCAGCTAACTGTTAGCAGTAGTAGTTTATAGCCTACTGTATTATCCACGTTATATCATATAATAAACCAAAATTTTTATTTTCTCATGTTGGTATACAAAGACGTACATCGTATTGGCATTGATAAAGTAATTTGTCTGTACAAATGCGCGCCTGGACGTTTTTATTTTATGATACGTCTACGTTTTCTGGGTAAACTTACTCTTACACCATTACTTTCTGCCACAAATGTATCTTCCAGAAAATAAATCTAAATAACTGAAGTTAAAACAGTACCTACCTATACTTTATGTGAAGCGAAACCAATAGGTATATATAATTTATGTGAAGTTAATAGCCATTACAATACACGTGGCACAAACAGTGGCGATAGCCAATATGGATGTGCTACTTTCAGAAGAATTACATTATACAAACGAAACCACGTTTTCCCACAATATTTTATGGCTAGAAACTACATATTTCCAACAAGTTTACGTTGTAATCATGTACTTGGTTTTAGCACGCGGATTCATTTGACTATAACGCTACAATAAACAGTTCTGTTAGTCATGCTAGTTCCATTGGTTTTATTAATTAATTAGTTCAATGGCTGGAGCACCGCTTTTCGTTTTGTAAACTGTCTAGTTTTTGATTCTTTATTCAATTGATACGTATTCAACGGTGACTCCAAGTCATCTCAAATAATAATAATAATAGCAGTAATCATGATATATTTTATGCATAAAGACTAAACTTTATTTCAAAATAATGAGTGAACAACTGGAGAGGTAAACATAAAAGAACTGCACCGGTATTGGCCTACAGTGACGATGTAAAATGGCTTCGGGAAAAACCATCCCCCCATCAAGAGAATTCGGTCGAGATCGAGATTTCCCGAATGCGAGTAAGGCACGCTACTGCATGACAAAACACGCTCGATGGCGTGTCGAAAAAGTTCGTGGCTCAACCACAAACGATACAGTACAAGTACTTGCGGAGGTCGCCTACCTGAAGATATTTTCGCGCTTGGGGTTCAGAAGCGCGGAGCGATAAGGGCTACACTGCCACGCGCATCAAGTGCACCATCGCCGGTACTCGCAAGGCACTGCTGAATTAGCGTGCAATGTTTTGTGTGCTTGTACCTAGGCGACTTCAAGCGATGATCCCCATCATTTTATTGGTGGAATATCTGTACCGAGGTACAATACAGGCCCCTCCGTATAGTTAAGTTTGTAAAGTTATAGCAGTCTGGAGAATCCCTTAAAAATAATATTATTAGCATGAATGATATCTTGAAAGTACTGATCTCTCCTCGTCTGTGGTAGGTATATTTTCTTTTCGAAGGTAAACACATCGGGGAAAAGTTTAATAGTTCAGTCACAAAAATGGTAGGAGTAGTAGGAATGTGGCGGATCTGGTACAGGGGCTGGGGATGGAGGACGGAGGACAAGGTAGCGTCATGCGGGGAAAGAGTGACAAGCGTCATTTTTTCCCCTTTTTTCCCAAGAAATTTCCCTTTTATCCCCAAAAACGTCAAAATATGTTTAAAATTTCCCGAATTACCCTCAAAATTTTTTTTTTTAAATTTCTTGCACAATTTCCGCTGACGATCCCACAATATGACTCAGGGCCCGTTGTCGGGAGTGATGCCTATGTTATGAATTTGACGACTGTATCTTAAACGGATCGGGAATTACGACCAACTATGCTTATAAGTACGTATAGGGCATAAATGACCCTGTGATAATTTTTGTTGTCAGGGGTGATGCATATGTTACAAATGTGGTAACTATATTTTATACGATTCGGAAATTAGGGTCAACTATGCTTATACTATGTGAGAAGTTGTATTATAGGGGTCAATAAATACGAACATTCTTCAGCTAATATGACTGGTACTGGCTTGTCAGTTTCGAGAGCCTCACGTAGCCAATTAGAGACGAGATCCATTCGTGAGCCTCGCGTAGCCAATCAGAGCCGAGAGCCTATCGAGAGCCTCGTACAGCATGTTAGGATAAGTCCTCAAACCATAGAGTCCTCAGTCCCTAAAAATAAAAAGGGGTCCTGAGCCACATTGTGGAATCGTCTGCGGAAATTGCGCAAGAAATTTTTTTAAGGCAATTAAAAAAATTTTTGAGTGAAATTCGGGAAATTTTAAGCATATTTTGACGTTTTTGGGGGGAAAAGGGGGAAAATTACGCTCGTCACTCGTCCCCCGCATGACGCCACCTTGTCCTCCGTCCTCCAGCCCCAGCCCCTATCCCAGAACCGCCATTTTTCTACTACTCGTAGGATTATTTCAAACACATTGTAACGCATTTAAACATTAGGTAGGCGACCGCCTTACTCCCTATCATGCAATTACATGAACTTGCAAAATTTTCAGCTCTTTGGTTATAATACGACAGAAACTAGAAACTCTCTGGTAAGAAATTCTTCCCCCTTACTTTAATTATGAACTATCTACAACATCTTATGACATGCCTCACCAGAAATTACGTCATGCTGTGTGATACGTGTTTACAATTGCTAGGTTCGAACTTGTTCGAAATTGAGCTTACAAAAGCTGGTTCGAGAGTATAGAAAATAGAGTGTTAATTTTATTGGTTGTAATTTATTTTGATAATGCCTGCTCGTCTACGTGATTTTTAATTTTAACGTAATTTATGGGCATTAGCCCTAATCACCAAGTTGTTCAATATAATGTACTAGTTTCATGTAATTTTTATTCACAGCTAAACATTTATCTCAATTTATGAAATATTTTAAGCGTTAAGTTTTGAGTTAAAGTATGGATATTAATTTTAACCTAGGCTGTTGTATTAAGTGGGAAATCAGTAAATTATCCTTCTACTACAGTCAGTCTGGAACAAAACCTAGGATAAAATTCAAGTCAATGAATAAAAATTAAATCTGGGACATTGGGCTTACAAGCCTTAACATCACAGGGGTTACGTGCAGTAATAAGCGACATGTCCTAAGGACACAGTTTAGGNTAATACAAGCCTTAACATCACAGGGGTTACGTGCAGTAATAAGAGCTATGTCCTAAGGACACAGTTTAGGGCCAAGAGTGATGGGTAGTTGTCCCACGGGCGTAGGGACCCATGATAATCTACGTATGTTGTCACTTGCTTTCAAATACATTTCACACGAAACTCTAAATATGTGTTAACAGAAAATACATGTTTAGCAAGAAAAATGTTAATACTAATTTGGGTCTCGATTAAAAATAAATATTCATATGGATGTGTTTTGTAGGAAGGAGTCCCAGTGTATTATTTTACCTGGATACCCACAATCAGAGACGCAAATACATAAGGTGGCAGTATAGACTTCAGACAGTTTAATTGTTACTAGTGATTGTGGCTCATGTTTTCTGACACGACAGTAATAAACACAAACAGAATGAGCAAATAAAGAGAGAGGGGTAGGGCGAGAGAGAGATAGAGATTTCGGTTCGGAGGCATTTAATTGATGAAGTCTTACAGTGCGGGTGAGGGAGACGTGAGGTGCAGATAGAGCAACGACGGAATGCAATGATGGGGGAAATGGGGGTACCCTGAGAAAATCCACAGGACAACAGCAAATTCAGCCAAGATCCCTTATGCGCAAATCTAGAGCGACCCCGCCGAGAATCGAACTCGGTTCACCATGGTGGAGGACGAGCAGGCTGATAAGCAGTGGCGTAGCGTCATACTTAGCGTTCTGTAGCCAAAAATATTTCAAAATGCATACATCTTAATTTTTAAGGTGAGAGTGTGTGTTAACTAAAGCCACGCATACACTATCTGATCAAAAGTATCCGGTCAACCACTTGAAACTGTCCTATTAAAGTGTCACTCGATATACTGTATCGGACATTAATACGGGTGTAGTCTCTATCACACCCCCTAGACCTGCGGGAGAAACTGTCAACTGGGTGTCGGAACATCTCCTGGGGAATGGCCGACCATTCTTCCTGCACCGCAGTCATCGTTCAATTTCACCCCACAGGTGTTTGATGGGATTTAAATAGGGCGGCTCTGGGCTGGTCAGTCCATTTCCGGAACACTATCAGTACGTTTATACCGTCAGTCAAAACCTTAGTTTCAGAAAACCAACTTTCCAAACAATGTTTTAATGAATTGTTTATACCATTACACGAAACTGTTTTGGAAACTTATGTTTCGTGCGTTATTGTAAACAAAAATCACTGGTATCAAAACAATGAAAAAATTACAATTTCTTTGTAACTGATACGAAAAGAAAACACATTTTACACAAAAATAATAAATATGACCAAAAGTAATTTAAACTTGCATTCATTACTTTATAAAACATTATCAATAGGCCCTATGTGGTAATTCGTAACTTTCTTTTAAGATGACACACATTGATTGCGTGTTAGTTATTTTCGTACTTACACCAAAAATATATAATAACTCTGAATTTTGACACATTATTTTTAACCACTTAAACATATTGTTTTGCTATTCAACATATACTACTAGTACATTTCATACCATACTTACAGACAAAACCGAAGTTTCGTTGTTTATACCGCACACGAAACCTAAAATTCGATGCGAAATTTGAATTACAAACCTCAGTTTCTAGATACGACGAAACCTGACCTTCGCGCCGTTTATACAGCATACACAATCTACTTACAGAAACTCTGGTTTCAGCTGACCGTATAAACGTACTGTTTTTTGACCATAAAGCACTCACGAACAAACTGTGCTTTATTGTAGGGAACTTTGTCATGCTGAAACACAGGGCTATCATCTCCAAAAATGGTCTTCTACCGTTGAAAACACGCAGCCGGTCAAAATCTCCCGTAGCATTAAGAGAGGACCAAGTCCCTTCCATGAAAAACATCCCCACACTGTCACCATACCTACGCCGAATTTCACCGTGGTTACTATACCGGCCGGCACGTGGCGTTTACCTGGCATTCGCCAAATCCAAACCCTCACATCGAACTGCCACATTGTATAGCGTGATTATTACCTCCAAATCATGCGGCTCCAGTCGTCCACGTTCCAGTAGAGTCGCTCTTTACACCACCGAAAGCGGTGCTTCGCGTTCACACGCAAAATGTGCTGTTTATGTGCATTTTCCTGAGCTTTGANCCTCCAAATCATGCGGCTCCAGTCGTCCACGTTCCAGTAGAGTCGCTCTTTACACCACCGAAAGCGGTGCTTCGCGTTCACACGCAAAATGTGCTGTTTATGTGCATTTTCCTGAGCTTTGAACCACAGTCCTCGTGACTCCGACTTACATTCCTGCTGCTAGTTGCACAGTAGTTAGTGGCACTGCGGAATTCACAGGTGATGGTATCACACGGTGACATGAGATGTTCCGGTACCACCTTCATCAATTCTCGATGGTCCCTGTCGGTCAACACACGTGGCCTACCCGGCCATGATTTTGTTGCGGTTGTGCCTGTCTGTTTCCACTTCACAATTACATCCCCGACTCCACTTGGGCAACTTGAGAAGGGCGAAAGTGTCCCTCACAGATTGCTTACTGATGTGACAACCAATAAACCATGTTCGAAAACATTGAGCTCCCATGCTCCACCCATTCTGCCGGTATCGCCTAGGACNNNNTATACCGGCCGGCACGTGGCGTTTACCTGGCATTCGCCAAATCCAAACCCTCACATCGAACTGCCACATTGTATAGCGTGATTATTACCTCCAAATCATGCGGCTCCAGTCGTCCACGTTCCAGTAGAGTCGCTCTTTACACCACCGAAAGCGGTGCTTCGCGTTCACACGCAAAATGTGCTGTTTATGTGCATTTTCCTGAGCTTTGAACCACAGTCCTCGTGACTCCGACTTACATTCCTGCTGCTAGTTGCACAGTAGTTAGTGGCACTGCGGAATTCACAGGTGATGGTATCACACGGTGACATGAGATGTTCCGGTACCACCTTCATCAATTCTCGATGGTCCCTGTCGGTCAACACACGTGGCCTACCCGGCCATGATTTTGTTGCGGTTGTGCCTGTCTGTTTCCACTTCACAATTACATCCCCGACTCCACTTGGGCAACTTGAGAAGGGCGAAAGTGTCCCTCACAGATTGCTTACTGATGTGACAACCAATAAACCATGTTCGAAAACATTGAGCTCCCATGCTCCACCCATTCTGCCGGTATCGCCTAGGACCGACCAACATCGAACCCCCTGCCTCCTTTTATAACAGCAGCGGTGGTCGTAGTGACATCTAGGAACGAGTTTACGTTTACATAGGGATTTATAAATACGTCTTATCAGGTAGTGTAGTTGCGGCGCAGAATGCCATCAGTCGAGACTTTCGACTTCTCAATTCAACGTGCTTTTGCCGATCCCAGATGTCCGCCGAGGCTGAGTTTGGTCCTTATCTTCACAATACACTGCGGGGAACGGAGTAGGGGACAAACTGCGCTGACCGGCCTTTTTTCGCGCTGTTCAGATGCGCAGGACGCCGGAGTACACGATTCTCAAAGCATGCGGCGCGGCACCTTTGTGTTTACTTGTTGTCTGTAATAAGTTATACTGGTTTCCTGATTACGTAAAGTTGGAAAAAGTCTTTGCAATAGTGTCCAGTAAACAACCCACGTGCCTCTGTACTCTTACGCAAAAATGCTCAATCAGTGAACTCTTTTATCTTAACACGTTTATGTACATATGTGCATATTTACTGGCAGCTACAAGCTAGAAATGTGTCGTCTATTCGCGTTTTCGAGCAAAGTTGCTGACATCTAGCGGCAGAAATATGTGCCATCGTAGCGGATGTAAACTGTTTTTGCTTATATGACTGACTGCAGTAAAATTACATGTAATGCCTATGAAAACAGATCATTTCTACCTGACACTGTGTAAATGTCCTCCCCCCGGCCCCATAAACTAAGTAACTTTCTCGAACAAATATAAATTCAGTTCCGCTGTGTAAAATCAAGGAATTTAGTGAAAATTGCATTTTCGGGTCTGCAAGGGGAGGTTATTAATTTCAATTGACGTCTTAAAAAAACTGGCAGTGTGAAGGATTATAAAAAAGCAAGTAGAAAGATGTTATAATGAAATAAAATTTATCTTTAATGAGCTAACAAACAGCTTTAAAGTTATTTCGATAATTAACGGGTAAAAAGTGACACAATATTGGTTCACTTACTATCCCGACTAAAAGTGATTTATCAACTTTCTTTGGTTAAGGTGTAAAAATAACTTAGGCTAATACAAAAGTCCAACAAACGAATGCAGTAACCTACTACTACTTATTTCAAAGAGGGGTGTAAGGGGGAAGCCGACGAGGCAATGTCAACTGATGGAGTATAAAGAGCAATGTTCAACTCGAAAATTTTCCGGGTCTGTTCAAACAGCTCTAGCGATCGGTGCTTATAACACACATTTTCGTCTGCGCTCCTATAGCGTGCACGCCTTGCACCTGTGTAAATCAGCCTTGTAAA
>NQII01017788.1:0-11466 GCA_002778355.1 Clitarchus hookeri
CAACCATGCCCTTGATGCCCTTCTGACCCGGAGGCCCCGACGGTCCCATGCGCCCGACTTCTCCCGGCAGTCCTGCCCCACAGAACCACACCAACTTGACATTCGTTACACTCTAAGATTATCAAATAAGCATTCCTGTACTTTCCCAGGTTTTCCAGACCAGATTTGTATTTCCCATGGATCACTGCATTCCCTGTGAAAAAGTACATAAAACAGCACTTTCACTTAGACTGTGTTTTCTAAGAAAAAGTATACACAAATATTACTTTTCCATTGAAGATTGCCTTGATGGACCCAAACCAGATCTTGGCACGTAAATTTTATATCCACTTTCCACAAACTCATCAACCAATTTAACACAACTGCTACTGAATAGTAAAAAATAATTGGAACTGAACACAAGTAAAAAGTATTAGGTCCTCATGAGTATCTAGTGATTATAACCAAATGTAGGCGCAACATCCGTGTACCCTGAGGTGTAATTTGAACAACTATTACTAAAAGTAAGATAGCGAGAGATTCCAGCAGCTGCACAATTCATATGAAATGATGTGTGCTAAGAATTCATCAGCATGCACACAACTAAGTTTGCCCGCGGCGGACTCACCTTGATGTCCGAAGTAGCCAGGCACGCCCACCTCGCCCTTCTCTCCCAGCAAGCCACGCTGCCCCNGGCGGACTCACCTTGATGTCCGAAGTAGCCAGGCACGCCCACCTCGCCCTTCTCTCCCAGCAAGCCACGCTGCCCCGCGGTGCCTGGCAGTCCTCGCAGGCCCCGCGTGCCGGGGATACCGTCCCTGCCCTTCACACCTGGCTCTCCCTTCCTGCCTTCGTTACCCGGGGTCCCTCGCAGACCGGCATCCCCCACGTCGCCACTCTGGCCCTGCAACACATCCACTGTCGCGTCATTCACCGCAAACAACCTTCCTTATGGCCTACGCTTGCTAACACATTCCTCAAGGGATTTAAAAAAATTATTAAAAGGGTTAAATTATACATGTGTGTATATACAATTTGTAAAAACCAATGAACTTATTAAGAAGGAAACTTCTTACGAGGGTCTTACTGTAATTACACTTATGTTTCAAAACATTCTCCTGTCTGTGCTTGTTATTGCACCAGCAAAGAAATATTTTGCCTGTAAATCATCTTGTTTGTTTTCATTATTTTATTATAATTGAAATAACTACAAACAACAAAAAATCTATTGTAGGCAAGACTCCTGTGGTAAATACTCCATATCCTACACTTTTTTGACTTGGTTTTGCAACGAGTTTGCTACAGTGGTTAACTTGCTAAAATATTATGAAATTCGTTAAAGTTTCATTAAGCCTCAAATCTTATGAAATTATTTTTAATTTTTGTTTCAGTTTCACAAAAGTTCGTAACATGTTATTCATTTTTGTTTTGTGAGAAAAAAAAGTTGCATTTGTACAACTATAGAGATAATACAATAAAAATAGAAAATATGTAGTGAGAAACATACTAGATGTCTTACGCTTGCATTTGACAAAAAAAGGTCGGGTTGTGGCTGTTTGGGACACGGCTAAGTGTTTCAGGTGAATAAGTCCACACTGGAGTCTAACATTTTCTTTGGGATATGGAGGAAGGTAACAAAATGAATATTAGGCTTTTATGGCTCAGATAGACAGATCTAAACAATATGCTTCATCGGCACTAGAATCAGTTTGCTAGCACATCAATGTCGTGAGATATACTGCCCAGTATTACCGCCAGTTGCACCTACAACTCACGCTCGTGCTTGCAGTGTAGTTTTACACCTGATCTAATGAGACCACATTTATTTAAATTGTGTTATTAGTCACAACATTGTAGTGTTGGAATGTTACATTACAGCATCCATCATGGTACCCCATGTCCGATTCTGATTTGAAAGGCGTATTCAAGTAAAAAATCTTAGTACCTAAATGTTTCTCATCTGAGAATAAATCTAAAAAAAGTTTCCCCCGCGACAGTATTTTGTCCCCATGTGACCGAAATTTTGGCTACACCCATGATTATCCTTTTTTTCCACATTCACATACAGAGCCACCCTAGGGGTGTGTAACAGGTGTGGCCACACACGGCCTTGTGCCTAGGGAGGGCTCGTACCGAAAAATAAATGATTTCATGAAATATTTTTACATATTTAGCATTTGTGTTTGTGAGTTATATATTTAAACATTTTTATTTATAAAATGTAAAATGNGTTTGTGAGTTATATATTTAAACATTTTTATTTATAAAATGTAAAATGTTTTACTATTAAGTTGCATATTTTATTGTTTAAACNAGTTATATATTTAAACATTTTTATTTATAAAATGTAAAATGTTTTACTATTAAGTTGCATATTTTATTGTTTAAACAAATTTTTTCTTTTTATTATACGTACCGTGAAAGTTTTTTTAAAAAGGTGATGATATTGTGGGAAGAGGGATTAACTAGTTTGGAAGGGGAGGGCCTCACACAATTTCTTGCAACTGGCCTCGCTTTAGCTAGCGACAGCGCTGGTCACATACTGACATCCTGAGCTTGGAACAACTGGCACACACAACATTTGCAGCTTGCTTACCTTTAGTCCATCTTGACCATTAAGGCCAGGCAGTCCCGGCTCGCCTTTCTGGCCGGGCAGGCCGCCAAAGCCGTTGATGATGTTGCCAGCATCTCCAGGCAACCCCTGCAGTCCGTCAGCTCCCGGGCGTCCAGGCAGGCCGGGCGGTCCAACTAGGCCTGCAAATAGCATGCAACTGTTTACTGCACCCGAGCCTCTACACACACGCCATATACTTCCAAACTAACGCCCCCTGGTATAAATACACTTCCGAGGAGATACGTTTGTTCACAGCTAGCACATTTTTGTAAACCTTCCCCAAGAGAAAAACTTTCAACACATATTAACGACAGGAAATGTAGCAACATACATGCTATTACAGTATACAAACTTTTGCCCAAACAAGTTCTTTGTTCCTACCCATTACTTTAGGTTGATATAATCTTGAGCAGCAATAAAACNACAAACTTTTGCCCAAACAAGTTCTTTGTTCCTACCCATTACTTTAGGTTGATATAATCTTGAGCAGCAATAAAAACTGAACAAAAATGCACAAGACTAAAATACTAATGTATGTTTGCCATCACATGGTTAGTCTACACTGGCTTGTGGAAGAAAAAAAAAAGCTGTAGACTTTAATTAACGTGGCAAGCTACAATATATGTCCTGTATGTTCTTCAGGATACTGCATAACTTAAAATCTCTGTGCATGTTGTCTAGATATGAAGAGTCAGTCTTTTGAATTCATACGGTTTCTATACTGCTACTGTAAACATACCTTCACATTAATAGATGAACAATAACTTGGCAACTTCATGCATGACTTTTGTTACTAAAACCATGTTTTACACCTGTATTTTTTTTTTTTATATTTCTTATATAACTTCCTAATTTTAGTTTTGAAATCAACCAAAACTATGCTGTATTATGGTGACAAAGAATAGAATGGGTAAAATATAAATAAAGACCCTGGCATAACATTTTCCTGCTTAATAAGCTGCCTTCTCTTGGTCCACAAACACGTTTTTAAATACAAAATTACCCTCTTATAAAGTTTTCTCTTATATAAGGTTGACATTTCTTGGGGGCGTTGAGAAATGTTTTAACAGAGTTCCGCTGTATTTCAGCGTAGAAACGTGCAGAGAACAGCGACTGAAGTCCATACCTGGTTGTCCCAAGTCGCCCTGGGGGCCGCTGAAGGATGACTCCCCGGGCAGTCCGCCAATGCCAGGTGGTCCAGACTCGCCTGATGCACCCTGCAAGTTCAGTACAGTCAGAATCATCTCTCTCCATGTTTATTTCTTCCAAAGTGAATGAGTAAGTCAGATATATTAGTAAGTGCTACAGCAGCCGACCAACATGGTACTTGAACTGCATTGCAGCAAGTTTGAAATACTTTTTTGACAAATCTATTAAACATTTTTACAACCAGGTTTACAGTGGAATCCTGTTATAACATCCCTTCTTGTAACATTTCCCTGCTTAACAAACATTTATTTTTCAATACAAAATTACCTTCTTATAAAGTTTTCTCTTATATAAGGCTGACATTGCTTGGGGCCCTTGAGGAATGTTATAACAGGGTTCTACTGTAATAACAAAAAGAGAATGAACTGCAGACGAGGATGGAATGGTACTTTGAAGAAATCATACATGTTGTAAATACTATTTTATTTTGGAGATCTCCAACATAGTTAAAAACTGCTTTTTCAGACTCCTACATCTTAAAACATACTACTTGGACATAAGTGAAAGTACGACTAGAGCCTGTACTGAACTTTGCTATAGACATTCCACCAATAAAATGATGGGAATACTCCTTAATGTCCATACATAGATACACACAGCACAACAAGAACACTGCACGCTAGTTCAGAACCTTGCACGTAGCAGCGCTAGGGCACTTACTGTGCGGCAGAACTGCCCTCATCACTCGCATGCTCCTCAAATACGGGAAACAGCTTCAGGCATGCGGTCACACTAATGACAAAGAGGAGACCAAAAGTGATGGCAATAGAGCTGAGCTGATACTGATACTCAATATTAAACATCAACTGATATTACAGTATATCGAACTGGCCCTAACTAGCTTTCTTTTTAGCTGATATAGAGACTGATATTTTCATCAATGTTTGGCTGTAACACCAAAGGATAACGGTGGCGACGTTGGAACAAGATAGGTTCAACTGCAGCTGTTTTGATTCATCAGGTGCAGTTCTAATTCCAAGTACTTACCTGTCAGATTGCCTCACTCTGCACAAGGGAGGGAGATGTCACCCTGCTGTGAGAGAGTGAGGGAGCAAGATGCCTTCCCCTACCTGCTATGGTTTGATACATCAGAGACAATCATCTACAGCCCGTAAGAGAGGGCGACAAGTAAGTCGCTAGGCTACCAATAATATGTAAAAGGACGGAGGCACATGTACTCAAGTCTAGTACTTGTCAACAGGCATACACAAAGGAAGACGACATTTTTCACACGGTTGCGTGGTCGCAACGTTTTACTGGCTAGGCCAGCTTCAACAGGCAGCGAGTTGTAGGCCACTGCAGGATGGTGGATGGGTGTTGTTGGTAGCGAACCCAACGGCCAGGTGGCAAACTACGGTGTGGTGGGAGAATTGAAATGTTGTCGGTATAGCCGTTGAGTATGGCTTTTGGGCTGTTATCTTATGTTGAGGTATGGCGGCTGCCTGGATTTGGTTATAAATTGGTGAGGTAATTCCCAGCGTCTGAGTTCAGAGCTATTGCTTGAAGGTGGTAGGGCTCTCACAACTCTGGTACTGTAGCAGGAATCAATATCCTTGTAGTGTGATGCTGCATGTGCTGCAACTGGTTTGTCTTAGGTTACTGATGTGACCAGCTACGGTTTGCTGGGTGTCTGCTCTGTGGCCAGTCTGAGTGTGTTGGTGGTGAGGCCGATGTACTCTGCATTACAGTGTTGGCACTGTAGCTGATAAATCATATTTGCTGTTGCACAGTTGTAGTTGCCTTAGATGTGGTATGTAAGGCTAGTGAGTCTGCAATTGTGCCGCCTCGTCGCTTACCCTTAGCGGGAATGGCAGTTGGAGGGTAAGGCCGAGGGGCCTCTCCCCCTGGGCGACAATGAAGCAGTGGTAGCCGTTTGCATGGGGTTTTTCCTGGTGCCTATGGTGCTTAGCTTGGCAACTTCTGTAATCGTGCATTGAGATTTGGGTGGTGCGCTTGCGAGCGGTGGGTGAGTGGGAACCCTGGAAGGGATATAAGCTAGTGTGATGTTAAGGGGCCTGACTACCCTTGTAACATTGGTTGGCCGGATGAAGGTAGGCGTCTTCTTCGGTGGAGTTGGTGGTAGCGGAGATACTGCTCATGGTACGTGCAAGATAAGGCTTGAGGTAGAATTTGAAATGCTGGTTGCAGACAGAAGAAGACCTTCTCTGACATGCAGCCTCCTCTTTCTTCCATGTGTATACTTGGTTGCAACTGAACCACTCTCCTTCAATACCCCAGCCTGAGCTAGCCCTACTTGGCAGCTTTGCCCCACTCAGCCCTATAGTGAGACATAAGGAGAGGGGTGGGGATGAACCAGATAGGTTGATAGCGGGTGGTCAGTAAGGGGTAGACACAGCTTGATGGAGAGAAGGATGTGAAGGCTAGGTAGGGTTGGAGGCCTGTTCTACTGGCCTCAGTCCAGTGGCTTGGCGCAAGGGACGTTGTGGGCAGACCCAAGTACCAAACTGGAGGTTATAGTAGGCTAGGGGCTCCCTGGCATGCAGGACGTCGCGGACAGACCCAGGTGTCACGTAGAGCGGGGTTCCAAGCAGGTGGCCTGGCACGCGAGGCATTGCGGGCAGACCCAGGCACTTACTGAAATGGCAATAGTCCCGGAGATAACTGTTCTAGCGAGGCGCAGGAAGGCGAGCAGCTTCTGGAGCTGCACTCTACAGAAGGGTTGATGGTTTGGTTCGTGGCTATCCCTAGAAGAGTCTTACTAGGACTGGTGACGAAATAGGGAATCAGCGGAAGCAAGGTGTGGGAAAATACAGAGCGCTGGCAGAGACAACTCAACCAAGTCACATTTATGCCTGTTTTATGCTCAATCAATCACANGCGCAACATGATGTTCTGCGAGGGCAAAACGTGATGTCTGGTGGCTCTCGGGCAGGGCAGCATTCCATAGAAGACTGGCGCGAGGCGGCCTCAAAAATGAGGACTGCGGGTCCTATTAATACACAGTGCACAGGGCCAGCAGGGGGTTGCGGGGTGTGGAGAGAGAGAAGCGAGGAAAGAAGATAGTAAAAGTGAGCGACGACTACTTCCCCTCACGCGCCAGGCACTGGAGGGTTAGAGAGCGGCAACATGATGTGAAGCGGGTTGCAGCGCAGCAGGCGGCAAACAGCTGGGCAAGCCAGCCCTGGCTTGAAGGCGTGTACGGCGTAACGGCTCTTCTTAGGAGGGAGCCACGGCTGTGGCGAGGCTAGATGACAGAATGACGTTGCTCGTGGCGCGTCAACTGAAAGAAGTTGAGGGTTGGTGGATGGCACAGAAGCCACAATGTGGGCTGTTGCAGGGGTGGGATCCTCTGGGGGCGATAGCTTGGACATATTTGTGGATGAACCAGATTGTTGTGGATGCCTGTGTTAGGGTCACAGACTACCAGCTTCGCAGGCATCACACTTCAGCTTCACCTTGTCATTTCCATATTTTTAAAACAATGTGAAGTCGGACACTAGCACAGTAGCACAGGACGNCACTTCAGCTTCACCTTGTCATTTCCATATTTTTAAAACAATGTGAAGTCGGACACTAGCACAGTAGCACAGGACGTGTCTAGAGAACGCCTCTCCAACTCACAACCTGGGAACTGACAGTGCTTCAGTTTAACTCAGTAAAATAACAGAAATCTTAACTTAAAAGAAATGTACATATTAATAACTCTTAATTTTCTGAATTATGAATTCTGCTGAGAAATGTGATACACAACCTTGTAGATTTAATATTATTATTTAATAAGTTTCAAAAATAAATTGCTTAAGTTGCCTTGCTCTAATATTATGAAAATACNTAGATTTAATATTATTATTTAATAAGTTTCAAAAATAAATTGCTTAAGTTGCCTTGCTCTAATATTATGAAAATATTACTGAACTATTTTCTGAATGTGATTTTTATTCACTGATTTTAAAGAATTTATGTGAAATTAATTTTACTTATGTATTATGTTATTATATGTTTACTTAAAGCATCATGTAGTTCATTGTGTGACACAAATTTCCCAAAATACTTGTAGTGCTAGTTGAAGTCACTCAGGCCATCACTCACATGTCCATTGTATCAATCTCGGACACTGGCTGTATCGTCAAGGACGTATCTGTTTGTACCGGTAATAGTACAAATATGTATCAGCTCAGCACTAGATGGAGTACTTTGGAGGAGAAATGGGAATATCAACAACAGTAATCCAACTGCAGGTTTGACCCTCACTGGGAACAGAAGTTGGTTCAGAGGAGGAAGAGGAATACTGTACCTGCAGACCCGGAGGACCTCTAGGTCCTGGCACTCCAGCAGGACCAAACTCCCCTGAGATGCCTTTGGGTCCCATCAAACCTGATTGGCCTGGTCTTCCGGACAGACCTCTTACACCTGCACACAGCAAACACAGCATCAACTGAAGTAGTCAACTCTCGATTCTACGACACTTCAAGGTTTCTGGGATAAGGGTCATTATTTCAAGAGGCTCATTAATGGAAAACTGTTTTATAGTTCCCTCAAAAATGGTTGTTATTCCAGGGGTCTTAGAATTGAGAGTTGACTGTACATTACCACGGGTAGATCCAGGGAGGGGTAAAAGAGGTGATTGTCTCCCTCCCCAAACCATAAGTGTAGCTCTCGTTTGTACACATTGCAGCTAAAAATCAGTATCATTTAGAAACAGAAGGCATAATTTGAAATGGCGAAAATACAGAAGCTTTTATAAAAATTGATTGCAAGAAATTCTAGCTGTATATTTTCAAAATATTTCATTAGGGGGCCAAAAGTTCATTCGCACCTCAATACTCCCCACTCTCCACAGGCTTCGATTCTGGATCCGCCACTGAGTACCACAAGTGATAAATAAACAAATACACTCATCACCACATGACAACTACTATAGTTGGGCATGTGTGGATCCACTAAGTCTAATACGGGACATGTAGTGTCATTCTGAGCAATGTGGGGCCAGACACCTAACTGGAGTACCTACAGTGAGCTTTCCAAGGGAAGTAAGTCACTTGATGACGAGCCCGCCTGCCTGGCAACTGTTTGAAATACAGGTTCATTTACGAATTTACTTAACATGCAACAAATATGCTAATCTACAGAACCTACACTTGTGACAATGTCTATTGATTACTCTCAAGAAGTCACGCACATTTCAAGATGCTGTATCTCTCTAATATTTGGGTCAGGTGAAAGTACTTGAGAGCCCTGCACAGAACCTTGATAAACACCGTCTACCAATAAAGAGCTATGCTCTCTGCTTAAAGTTCCATATCTACACGCAGCAAGACAAGAACACTACACGCCAGCTCGGAGCCTTGTGCATAGCGGTGATAGCACACATAATGTGTGTAGCAGTGTAGGCCTTATTGCTTCTCTGCCTCACATACAGAAAACATTTCCAGGTGAACAGGCTCATTTAACAGGTTGCTAAAAAACATTAGTACAAAAAAATTAGGCTACGCAATAAGCACATTCTGAGAGTGTACAAATGTGACGTGTATGGTATGATTACTTAGTAAAACTAAAACATATATATGAAATTGTTTGTAATATATATATATATTTAATAATCTAAACCTGGGTTGTGTGCTTGTAAACCACAGTGTGTTGAAAACACATAATGTATTAGCACTGGTATATGCAGATGGCAAGAATGGTTTCATTTTGAACATGCAGTGCATCTGAACTGCTGGATATGTTTACAGACACTGACCGAGTCAAACGAAACATAGACTTTCTTTTTTATAGATGGGTAGTACTGCACCACACTCATGGAAGATGATAAGCTGCTTACTAAATATTCTTTAAAGCATGTCATGAGGCAGATGACTTAAAACAGATAAGTGTTATTCGTAACAAATCAAATGCTAGTAATACAAATGAACTGAGCACCTAAGAATGACACTTAGGTAACTTTGAATTCACAGTCACATAGTTATTAGATTTCCTTTCAGATGTGTAATGTAACACAGTTAAAGATAATGAGAGTAATTAGCGAAATACCGCAACTTCACGTACATGGAGCTTACAGAATACACGGTTTTGACAGTCACCACACAAGCCACTAATTTGTCAACTCTTATGACAACATGCTGTGTTGCTGGCAGTTGACAGAGAAGTCTATTTAATTTCTGGTACTTGAAGAATAACTGAGAGTCTCACCTGGGAGTCCCCTGTCGCCCAACATCCCGGGTTCACCGGCCAATCCTGGAGTACCCATGCGACCTCGCTGTCCTGGGAATCCCTTCTGCCCTGCGTCGCCGGTGATGCCACGTCGTCCCTGCAGTCCGATATCTCCCTTCAGCCCTGGCACGCCGGGCACACCCGGAGTGCCCTCGCGCCCTGAACACGCACAAACACAATGTCACCACGAGACCTGTCCACTTGTAAGCACTCCTTGGTAACTCTCTAAACGTGCATCATAGAATGAGAAGGAATATGATCAATATGCACAAGAGGAATATGAGCGGTGATGTTAGGAACAAAGCTATATCAACTTTGCCTTAAGTTTCACTACGAAAATAATTTTGTGGTTCAGCCCAGTCATAAATATATTACAGGGACAACCAAATACCATCATTTTTTTATAATAGGATAGTTAAAACTGAGGTTGGCATAGTTTGTTTACAATTCTTTAAAATGTTGTTTTTTTTTTGTTTTTTTTTTCGTGCAACTTTGTGTTTGGGGGCCATGATGGTGTAGTGGTCAGACTACTCGTTTCCTGGCAGGGTCGTTCCTGGATTTTCGCACATAGGAATTGTGCCAGACAACGCCGCTGGTTGGCAGGTTTTCTCTGGGATCTCCCGTTTCTACCGTCCTTGCATTCAGACGCTGCTCCATACTCACCTTGCTTAACCCTCATCAGCTCTCAGGACCTCACTGTTAAGAGCTGCCTAAATCTCTCCACTCTCCACCCCCTTCTTGGGCACGGCTCTGCAATCAGTTATTCTTTTATCCCTGTAATGGTATCTTCATTCTTCTTCTTCTTTCTCTCCACAGGTTCTGCAGAGGGAGCCATCGTTTTAGTTTTTCTCTTTGATTTGGCGTTTTCCGCTGCCTATGGGCTGTCCTATTAGGCAATACTGTTATGTCTTCTGTTTTGAGAATTTTGTTAATCCAGTTCAAGATCAGATATATTTTTCATTATACTGAAGAAGACGTTGAAAGGTTAATTGACTAAGGTGTGTGTAGGATTTGTTGGACATCTGACAAAATGAGGACATGCCTTCCATTTTACAAATTTTTTGCATCCAACAGGATTTTTTGTTTTGATCNCTGACAAAATGAGGACATGCCTTCCATTTTACAAATTTTTTGCATCCAACAGGATTTTTTGTTTTGATCAAAAATATCCGCTTTATTTGACCCGATTAAAGACAGCATTTGTCAACTGAATATTTTCATATCATTAGTTTTCATGAGAAAAAATTTGTTATAGACGTTTTGTCTACATTCTTTAAGTTAATAGCGTAAAAACTAGAGCTGGGCGGGATCCCGACTTTTCGGGAAAAATTCGGGAAATATATTTTTCGAAAAGGTCGGGCGGGAAATAATTTTTCCCGTAAATTTTTCGGGATTAAAATTAATTAAGCTCTTTTGCTGTTATATCTGTGTTCTATAACACACATGTAAGAGAGGGCCTACATGGCCCTAATCTTGCCAGCATAAGTAAA
>NQII01017789.1:0-12455 GCA_002778355.1 Clitarchus hookeri
TCACGTGAGTACAACGAAGGTTGCCACATATTATGTTTATGACCCAACATGTGTCCCAGTCTCAGTAACACTGTGGTCCACAGAGCCAAGTTCAATAAACATGCAGCATCCCTAACAGCGCATTCGACAAGCCTTTGCCAAGCTGTATGAGTTTGAAAGAGGCCTTATGGTCGGCCTCTGAGAGGCAGGTTGGATGCTTCGGCTCATTATTCACCACATTAACCATTGTGCTTACACTGTGAGTCGGTTTCGGACGCAGTGGGAACAGCCAAGTACACACACCCGCCTAGCAGGCTTGGGTTGACTACGGCAGACCACCAGCAGGGTGGATTTTTTCATCGTGCGACAGGCGGTCAACACACCAGGGGCGTTGTTGAGCACTTTCCAGGGACATATCACGGCATCTGGAGATAAACCTGTGTCCAATTGTACCATATATAGGTGGCTAGCAGACCGGGATCTGTCGTTACAACATCCCTTACAACGTCTACTATTACGACCTGAGCATCGCCGGGAATGGGCAGCATGCGGATAAGTGAGGAGTGGTGTTCAGCGACGAATCACGGTTCTTTCTGGATAAAGACGACCATCGAATTCGAGTCTGGAGACGTCCTGGCCAGTGCTGTGATCCACACTTCGTTGTAGTGCAGCACAATGCCCTAACGAGTGTCGTGATGTAGGGTACCATTTCCTACGATTTCCGCACTAGACTGTTGTTGATTGAAGGAGGTTGGCGCAGAGATACATCCAGGAAATTCTGTGACCTTGTGTGCTCCCCTTCCTGGTGCAGCTTGACAGCCCATTTTCCAGCAGGATAATGCCTGGCCTCTAGCATAATGGATACCTCTGGCCTGTCTTCGGGATGTCAACATGATTCTTTGGCCAGAACGCCCATAGAGACCGTTTGGGACCAGGTTGGGTGCAACTTAGGCCAGTGGCAACTATGGCTGATTTGGAGAGTCAATTGCACCAGCTGTGGCAGGATGCTCCAAAGGAGAACATCCTATATCTGTATGCCTCTATGACGGAACACATCGCTGCCTGTCTCCATGCTACAGATGATCCATCACCATACAAAATGCATCCTGCAAGTGTTAGTCCCCTGCAATACATACACGGTGTGGTACAGTATGGTGATGTTTTCTGTGTACAATTGGTACAAAAAGTATTCGTAGATCCATTGAATGTGATAGTGTTTCATTACGGAAGAACACTTAAGGTGTTATCTATAAATGTAATAATGTCGGACAACATTTACATATTTCGAATTAATAGAATGATTATAATAATGTTAAATGTTCGGCATAGTAAATACAAACCACATATCGAACGCCCAAGAAACTATTCGTACAGAACTGATATACTACCTTTGTGATTTGTGAAATCGCTTTATTCACAAGGTCAGGTTGCTTTGCCTGCAGGACGGGACGAGTTGTCTACTCCTCAGTCATTACTGCGCTGCAGTGTGTGGTAGTTCAGTTAGTATGGAGTGAAAGCAGAAGGAACTTTCTGTGTCTCAATGTGACCAAATAGTATTACTGCATGAACAAGCTAAAAGCTATCGTGATATTAAAAAACCCTTAGCAATAGCTTTACTACTTTGAGTTCAATAATTAATCAATACAAATAACAGGACAAAAAGAAAACAAACTCAGATCTGGTCATCCAAAAGTGCTCAAATGTCGAGAGCTACTAAATATTGTTTGTTTGGTGCAGAACGACCCATCCCGCAATACTGTATCCATCGCATCAGAGCTCGCTTCAAGGGCCGACACAAAGGTAAGTGCTCATGTTATAAGGAATTCATTGCACACTGTGCATTTGCATGGCAGGTTCCGGGGAAAATGTAATTTATACATGAAACAAATTAGAAAAAACATCTACAATTCGCGAGTCAGTATCGTGACCTCACAATGGGATTTTGAAACACCGTTATTTTCTCCGACGAATCAAATTTTGGATCAGATGGGAGCAAGAAGGTTTGGCGAAAACCAAACACAGAACATTAACCTCAATTCATAATCTCCATGATAAAGTACGGAGGTGCCAGCGTGCTAGTTTGGGGCTGCAAGTGGCATGGGACAGCTGGCATTTATCGATGGTGCAATGGATGCTAAGAAATAAATAGAGGTTTTGTGCCATAATTTAGTCGGAAGTGCACAGAAGCGTCATCTTGAAGAGGTCCATCAATTTCAACAAAACAACAGCCCAGGGAATTGTGCTTTGAAGACTTGTGATTGGCGGCTGTATGATACCCCCAGAAGACTTCACACTCCATCACAGTGTCCATATATTAATCTGATAGAGAACTTGTGGGATTATCTTGGCAAATAGGTTTAAATACGCCTTCCTTCTAGTAAACAACAACTTAAAGAAATACTCTCAGATGCATAATCCAACATCTCTGAATAATACACCAGAAATTTAGTTAGCTCAATTCCATGGCATATGGAACAGTCTATCCAAGCTAAAGGACTTCACACAGAGTATTGAAACGATGGTAAAACTAAGACTTTACGAGCTGTTTGTTTTCTTTCATAATGTAGGAATAGTTTTTGGTTGTGTTACAATATGCTTGTAAATCTACTAGGTGTTGTACAGCTATGTGTTTTGCTTTCGTTATATTTAAAACTATATGAGATTATGCTGCTTGATGTTCGTAACACATAATATTTACGTAAAAATGTTGGTGTGCTAATACTTTTTGTACCTACTCTACATACTATCATGTCCTCTGTCTGTACCCACTTACATGCCCTTGCGATGGCACCTTCCAGATGATAATTGTTTTGTAAAACAGTGTATATGATGCAGCTGACATAATACCTTACACTCATGAGCAGTCGAATAAAAAATACCTTCCTAGGAGTGTAAGCGCCTCCTTTTGCTCTGATAACAGTGATGATGCGGCGTGGCATGGACTCCAAAAGACACTGGAAGCAGTCAGGGGCCATACTGATATATAACCACTGAACAGCCTCCCACAATGCATGAAAATCGGTCTGAACAGGATCCACGACGCACATGTACCCCTCGAAAACATCATAGATATGTTTTTCAGGACTGAGATCGGGTGACCTCAGGGGCCAGGCAAGCAACCTCGAGTCAGTAGATTATTCATCCAACCACTTGGTCACAGTTCGGGAGCTATGGGCCGTTTCATTGTCTTGCTGTAGGCACAGGTCTCATGCAAGGTTTTGTAGGTGCATAAAATGGTGCACACGATCTGCCAGCAGGTATCGTTTGCTGATGAGGGCCGATGACGCGTGTACGAGGGCACTCATTGCATAATATCTAAACAATCCCCACACGAGGATACCACCACTCACCTTAACTGTACTCTGCTGACACGAGGGATCCATCTCTTCATGTGCTTGGCAACATATTCATAAGTTGCCATCGATGTGTACCTATGTGTACCTCGACTGATCCATCCGGGCGATCTTTGTCCGTGCGTAGAGGGTCCAGTGGAGGTCGTTGAGCCTTGTGACTTGCTGTGAGCAGAGGTACCCTATTGGGGGGGGGAGGGGGTGGTTTCTGTACCCCATAGTGAGGATATGGTTCTGGATTGTATGGTTAATCACTGGTAGCTGTGGTCCGACATTGAATTGGCGGGTGATCTGTTTCACCATGGCCTGTCTATCCGCTGTTGCCAATCGATTAAGCCGATCGCGAACCCTGTCCTGTATACATTGCACACCACTGCAGTTGTCCCCAGTGGCAGTGATTTTNTCGACTTCTTCATGTGTGGTGCCAGCAGTGCTATCGACTTCTTCATGTGTGGTGCCAGCAGTGCTATCGACTTCTTCATGTGTGGTGCCAGCAGTGCTATCGACTTCTTCATGTGTGGTGCCAGCAGTGCTATCGACTTCTTCATGTGTGGTGCCAGCAGTGCTATCGACTTCTTCATGTGTGGTGCCAGCAGTGCTATCGACTTCTTCATGTGTGGTGCCAGCAGTGCTATCGACTTCTTCATGTGTGGTGCCAGCAGTGCTATCGACTTCTTCATGTGTGGTGCCAGCAGTGCTATCGACTTCTTCATGTGTGGTGCCAGCAGTGCTATCGACTTCTTCATGTGTGGTGCCAGCAGTGCTATCGACTTCTTCATGTGTGGTGCCAGCAGTGCTATCGACTTCTTCATGTGTGGTGCCAGCAGTGCTATCGACTTCTTCATGTGTGGTGCCAGCAGTGCTATCGACTTCTTCATGTGTGGTGCCAGCAGTGCTATCGACTTCTTCATGTGTGGTGCCAGCAGTGCTATCGACTTCTTCATGTGTGGTGCCAGCAGTGCTATCGACTTCTTCATGTGTGGTGCCAGCAGTGCTATCGACTTCTTCATGTGTGGTGCCAGCAGTGCTATCGACTTCTTCATGTGTGGTGCCAGCAGTGCTATCGACTTCTTCATGTGTGGTGCCAGCAGTGCTATCGACTTCTTCATGTGTGGTGCCAGCAGTGCTATCGACTTCTTCATGTGTGGTGCCAGCAGTGCTATCGACTTCTTCATGTGTGGTGCCAGCAGTGCTATCGACTTCTTCATGTGTGGTGCCAGCAGTGCTATCGACTTCTTCATGTGTGGTGCCAGCAGTGCTATCGACTTCTTCATGTGTGGTGCCAGCAGTGCTATCGACTTCTTCATGTGTGGTGCCAGCAGTGCTATCGACTTCTTCATGTGTGGTGCCAGCAGTGCTATCGACTTCTTCATGTGTGGTGCCAGCAGTGCTATCGACTTCTTCATGTGTGGTGCCAGCAGTGCTATCGACTTCTTCATGTGTGGTGCCAGCAGTGCTATCGACTTCTTCATGTGTGGTGCCAGCAGTGCTATCGACTTCTTCATGTGTGGTGCCAGCAGTGCTATCGACTTCTTCATGTGTGGTGCCAGCAGTGCTATCGACTTCTTCATGTGTGGTGCCAGCAGTGCTATCGACTTCTTCATGTGTGGTGCCAGCAGTGCTATCGACTTCTTCATGTGTGGTGCCAGCAGTGCTATCGACTTCTTCATGTGTGGTGCCAGCAGTGCTATCGACTTCTTCATGTGTGGTGCCAGCAGTGCTATCGACTTCTTCATGTGTGGTGCCAGCAGTGCTATCGACTTCTTCATGTGTGGTGCCAGCAGTGCTATCGACTTCTTCATGTGTGGTGCCAGCAGTGCTATCGACTTCTTCATGTGTGGTGCCAGCAGTGCTATCGACTTCTTCATGTGTGGTGCCAGCAGTGCTATCGACTTCTTCATGTGTGGTGCCAGCAGTGCTATCGACTTCTTCATGTGTGGTGCCAGCAGTGCTATCGACTTCTTCATGTGTGGTGCCAGCAGTGCTATCGACTTCTTCATGTGTGGTGCCAGCAGTGCTATCGACTTCTTCATGTGTGGTGCCAGCAGTGCTATCGACTTCTTCATGTGTGGTGCCAGCAGTGCTATCGACTTCTTCATGTGTGGTGCCAGCAGTGCTATCGACTTCTTCATGTGTGGTGCCAGCAGTGCTATCGACTTCTTCATGTGTGGTGCCAGCAGTGCTATCGACTTCTTCATGTGTGGTGCCAGCAGTGCTATCGACTTCTTCATGTGTGGTGCCAGCAGTGCTATCGACTTCTTCATGTGTGGTGCCAGCAGTGCTATCGACTTCTTCATGTGTGGTGCCAGCAGTGCTATCGACTTCTTCATGTGTGGTGCCAGCAGTGCTATCGACTTCTTCATGTGTGGTGCCAGCAGTGCTATCGACTTCTTCATGTGTGGTGCCAGCAGTGCTATCGACTTCTTCATGTGTGGTGCCAGCAGTGCTATCGACTTCTTCATGTGTGGTGCCAGCAGTGCTATCGACTTCTTCATGTGTGGTGCCAGCAGTGCTATCGACTTCTTCATGTGTGGTGCCAGCAGTGCTATCGACTTCTTCATGTGTGGTGCCAGCAGTGCTATCGACTTCTTCATGTGTGGTGCCAGCAGTGCTATCGACTTCTTCATGTGTGGTGCCAGCAGTGCTATCGACTTCTTCATGTGTGGTGCCAGCAGTGCTATCGACTTCTTCATGTGTGGTGCCAGCAGTGCTATCGACTTCTTCATGTGTGGTGCCAGCAGTGCTATCGACTTCTTCATGTGTGGTGCCAGCAGTGCTATCGACTTCTTCATGTGTGGTGCCAGCAGTGCTATCGACTTCTTCATGTGTGGTGCCAGCAGTGCTATCGACTTCTTCATGTGTGGTGCCAGCAGTGCTATCGACTTCTTCATGTGTGGTGCCAGCAGTGCTATCGACTTCTTCATGTGTGGTGCCAGCAGTGCTATCGACTTCTTCATGTGTGGTGCCAGCAGTGCTATCGACTTCTTCATGTGTGGTGCCAGCAGTGCTATCGACTTCTTCATGTGTGGTGCCAGCAGTGCTATCGACTTCTTCATGTGTGGTGCCAGCAGTGCTATCGACTTCTTCATGTGTGGTGCCAGCAGTGCTATCGACTTCTTCATGTGTGGTGCCAGCAGTGCTATCGACTTCTTCATGTGTGGTGCCAGCAGTGCTATCGACTTCTTCATGTGTGGTGCCAGCAGTGCTATCGACTTCTTCATGTGTGGTGCCAGCAGTGCTATCGACTTCTTCATGTGTGGTGCCAGCAGTGCTATCGACTTCTTCATGTGTGGTGCCAGCAGTGCTATCGACTTCTTCATGTGTGGTGCCAGCAGTGCTATCGACTTCTTCATGTGTGGTGCCAGCAGTGCTATCGACTTCTTCATGTGTGGTGCCAGCAGTGCTATCGACTTCTTCATGTGTGGTGCCAGCAGTGCTATCGACTTCTTCATGTGTGGTGCCAGCAGTGCTATCGACTTCTTCATGTGTGGTGCCAGCAGTGCTATCGACTTCTTCATGTGTGGTGCCAGCAGTGCTATCGACTTCTTCATGTGTGGTGCCAGCAGTGCTATCGACTTCTTCATGTGTGGTGCCAGCAGTGCTATCGACTTCTTCATGTGTGGTGCCAGCAGTGCTATCGACTTCTTCATGTGTGGTGCCAGCAGTGCTATCGACTTCTTCATGTGTGGTGCCAGCAGTGCTATCGACTTCTTCATGTGTGGTGCCAGCAGTGCTATCGACTTCTTCATGTGTGGTGCCAGCAGTGCTATCGACTTCTTCATGTGTGGTGCCAGCAGTGCTATCGACTTCTTCATGTGTGGTGCCAGCAGTGCTATCGACTTCTTCATGTGTGGTGCCAGCAGTGCTATCGACTTCTTCATGTGTGGTGCCAGCAGTGCTATCGACTTCTTCATGTGTGGTGCCAGCAGTGCTATCGACTTCTTCATGTGTGGTGCCAGCAGTGCTATCGACTTCTTCATGTGTGGTGCCAGCAGTGCTATCGACTTCTTCATGTGTGGTGCCAGCAGTGCTATCGACTTCTTCATGTGTGGTGCCAGCAGTGCTATCGACTTCTTCATGTGTGGTGCCAGCAGTGCTATCGACTTCTTCATGTGTGGTGCCAGCAGTGCTATCGACTTCTTCATGTGTGGTGCCAGCAGTGCTATCGACTTCTTCATGTGTGGTGCCAGCAGTGCTATCGACTTCTTCATGTGTGGTGCCAGCAGTGCTATCGACTTCTTCATGTGTGGTGCCAGCAGTGCTATCGACTTCTTCATGTGTGGTGCCAGCAGTGCTATCGACTTCTTCATGTGTGGTGCCAGCAGTGCTATCGACTTCTTCATGTGTGGTGCCAGCAGTGCTATCGACTTCTTCATGTGTGGTGCCAGCAGTGCTATCGACTTCTTCATGTGTGGTGCCAGCAGTGCTATCGACTTCTTCATGTGTGGTGCCAGCAGTGCTATCGACTTCTTCATGTGTGGTGCCAGCAGTGCTATCGACTTCTTCATGTGTGGTGCCAGCAGTGCTATCGACTTCTTCATGTGTGGTACCAGCAGTGCCATCGACTTCTTCGGGTGGGCTGCCTACAGTAGCACCGTTGTTGACTGCTTTGGGCATGGCACCAATGCCGCCATCTACTTCTTGGGTTTTGTCTGCTTCCTCTTCAGTCATATCATCTGCATCTTTGGCTTAGATGCTATGTGTCTACCGGAATTTTCAGGGTCTTCGGGAATGTTTGACACAGAGACTGCAGAAATTTCATCCAGTTCTTAAGCTCAGGCAACTGCATCGCCAACCTGGACATTGATATCTGTTCCAGAAACAACTGTATGGCCAACCACCTCTGCGGAACCATTCTAAAGTTATAAGTGTCGCTTTTGTGGAAAGACTTTCGCTTGTAGCAGCAATGCCCGACGACATGAGAAGCATGACTGCACAAAGAGCCTTTTCCAAATAAAGTATGAGTGTTCGAAGTGTAGGGTATCGATTACATGGCAGGATGGTCTAAAGGCGCACATGATTATATGCAAGGGGCTTCCTCCATGTAACATAGAGGACAAACCTTTACAGTTATCGATATATGTTGACCTTCCCGACTTTATTAAACTCAAATGTGTCGTAATCAATCCCCACAACTATGATAACAAATGTTTCAGGTGGTAAGTGTTGGCTGGATTTGTTAAATAATCGCATCCGCAGTGTGTGAACAAGTAGTATGCTCAGGTGGAAGAAATGTTTGAGTTTAGTGGACTGGATGTTCCGACTCCTCTACAGCAAATAAGGGCATTTGAGAACAACCACCCTGGTGTGTCTGTAAATGTGGCAGGATTGGTTAAGGTTGTGGTTTGAGTGTGAGCTTTATGTTACATCTTCCTCTGTTTTTAGAATTAATGGTTTTTTGTTGTTTGCAATTTGTTATAATTTTGTGGATGGGTGGTTGTTGAGGGGTGTTGCAATGCATAAACCACATTTAAAACCTTACTTCCCTACATGTCACAGTGACCCAGTTGTCTAGGGCGTCCACTATATTGGTGACATCAAGGTCCAGCAGTTCGACCCTGCCCTATTCCAGACGATATTTTCAGCTCTGCGAAAATTAAATAGCTGCACCCCTGGCAGTCAACTCCAGAACCAACATGGCGGCCGAGTGAGAGCGACACCAGCGCCCCTAACATGCAGCAGTTGATCAAAGGACAAGTGGAAACAAGATGGCGAATGATGGTGGCACACTCTAAAAGCAATAATCATCTTGTCCGACACCAGCGCCCCTAGCAGGTTGTGAGGGAACTACAGCAGATGACATCCAAGATGGCGGACGAAGAAGGTGCAAGACAAAAAAGAGATGGGAGAGAGAGACAAGATGGAATGACAGAGCATGAAGTAGCAAGATTGAATGACAGAGCATTAAGTAGAAAATTTTAGAAAAAATATGGCGGAAAGGTCAAGGTCAATGTCACAAAATTGCCACCGACTGACTGGAAAGATAGAGCAGGAGGTGACATCATCCAAGATGATGGTTGGCTTCTGGCTCCTACTCATGAATCATGTTCCAGAAATAAGATATCTATACTACTGGCCTGTGTAAAATTTTTATGTGAAAATATTTGATCGAATAAAAAATGTATTTCCATTAAAAAAATTAACTTATTAAAGAAAACTATCCAGTCACATGAGTTTGTATTCCGCAATTGTTTAAGTGATGATGTATTAATATTAAATATATAAACATTATGCTCAACTGTTATAAATAGACAACATTTGCACCAGGAAAAGTATAACTAAACAAACTGTAACGCTGTTTTGACGTGTGTACAAATTCAAGGTAACAAGTGTGAAAGCAACCAAAAGGCAAATTTTTTCAAAATTTATTTCTTCTCAAAGACATGCTCCTTGGTTTGAGTTTCACAACATACATGAATATATGTGTATTTTTAGATACAAGCCTGGGCTTATAAGTACTAAAAACCTATATGTATTAATAATCACAAAAAGTATGTGAAAATACCAGAGTATGAAAAATCTACTTTCTTTTTTCAGAAATGTTGTGGTTTATAGGCAAATATAAATATTTACCATTTGTACACTTAGGATATTTCTCAGACATGAGGATTTATTAAAATAGTGAACAAAAAATGTATTTATTCGCATTCTTTTCTTTTTCCAGTGGTTGGCTTCCTATTATCTACGGTATGCGCGGCGTATATTTACTGGTCCCGAAATACCAGCATTACTATCGCCATGATATCTGTGTTCCTTGCTGCGTCTTCCGTAACCGGGAAAGCAGTTGTTAGTGTGGTAGTGGACCTGTTTCCTACAAGCCTCAGGTAAGTTGTATTTTCTTAGGACATGAGTTATTTCTTTCGAATAATATCATTGTGCACATAACACTTGAATCATATGTTGTATACTTTGAATTACTGTGCAATTTATTATTCAAGGGCAAATGGCGGGTCTTAATTTTTTTTGCGATTTATTGAGATACTCATGCATCCAGTTCTCAAGTTGGAAAAACTGTGTTCTGACCTGTTGTACATTAAATGGTACATTGTTGTTTCGCGACACTCTTAGCGCGGTTCAGTGACATTCCTTTCGGATTGTTTGGTAAATTTTCAAAACTTCCCAGATGTTTCAGAGTTTGGATTGGTGCGCTGAATGTATTCGGAATATGCCAGATCGAAAATCTGGTATCATTTGAATTTGAGACTTATTCTTCTAATTTGACCTTTTTTATATGTGAAGATGTTGATATAAAACAATAAATTGCGCTACATTTACTAAATAATGTAGGCTTATAAAATTTTATAAATCCTGAAAAAAAAATTTAAAATTAGATTTTGTTAATAGTTCTAGCATTACCTGATTTACAATAGTTTATTTATCTACAGAACTAAGCATTTTTAAGTTAATCTGTAAACGATATTGATTTATATTCTTATTTAAATCTTTAAAAATATTTTGACTAGAAATTTTTTTTAGCGCTGTTATCGTGCAAAGTATTTTATTATAAGTAATAGCTATTAAACGTGCCTCAAAAATATGTAAAATTAAATACTTGCTAGCACGTTTTAATTATAACAAGAAATATTTTTTTTTTCCTAAAACAAACCGGTATGAAAGGAAGAGGTCTCATATTTAAAAAGTACAAAAGACAGGGACCATTATTAACCCGTCATTTTTTGCCCTTCGTGTCTATCTAACACTATCTATCTTCTCCGTTTTCTTGTAGATTCATTTCAGGGCTGTCCTGGTGTGAACAGTTCGTTGTGGCCTCTCATTATTCCTGGGTTAAATGTTTTATTTTGTAGCTTATATCTAAAGTTGACCATATAGATCCAGCTACATACGCCTAATTTCGTATTTTATTTTATTTATTTCAGGGCAATGGCCGTCAGTCTAACTATGATGTTTGGAAGATCAGGATCTTTAATAGGAAATCTTATGTTTCCTGCAATGCTTGACCTGAACTGCAGCATTCCATTTTTCCTAGTCAGTTGTATTACTCTAGGTAAGTAAGAAAACTTACTTCATGACATTCATGTTTTTCAAAGGAAAATATATTTTTTCCTGTGACTGAAACAAATCTTGAATAACATACTTATTTTTTAATTTGGTTAACATTGTAATATTAGACGGTAGATATGACGGTAATCTTCGAAACATACTATAGCAAATATGATAGGAAAGAGACGTATAAATTTCCACAATATTTATTTTGTAACAGCCACTGCAACGTAATCCCAAAAGAATCTCTGATAATGCTATTTTAATTTTGTAATATTACTCTACAAAGTGATGCTCAACGGCCTGGCCAATGAGAGCTGTTAGTTTCCTAAGCGAATGAATAAATATGTATGTTGTGTTTGCGTGTATGTACAGTTGTATGTATATTCGAACTTTGCAAAAAAATTGTGAGTTCGTATAAGTTAGATTTTAGTTTTCTATGATGTAATGAAATCCGGAATAATAAATTAAAAGTATTCCATTCCAGGGGTTTTCAAAGATGAAAAGATAAATATTTTATTTGCAAACAATATTTTTTAACGATCTGCAGTTACTTAGCGTTTTCCTTGAAAGCAAAACATGAAATGTCCGCATATCCTATAGCTAACGTGATGTGTCGGGGATAGAGCCCATGAGTCCCGTGATTCAAGGAAAGCCGTCACTCCAACCGTACAAGTACTTAGGCAAGTGCAATACTGTTCTTTGCCTGATAGTTCTTAGGTAAAACTACAATATTGCTCGTGGAATCGTAGGCTTTCTGTCCAAAGTCTACAGAGTTAACTTGCCTCTACAAGGACAGTATATGCGAAGGTTACCATCAGACAGTCTGGTGAATATTCATCTTGCAGGAGAGAAAAAAACAATGCTGCAATTAATATAGTTTGCTCACTCAAACCTTAGGCTGACTTTACTCACACTTGCGGTTCCTTATTTGACATGAGAAGTATGATTGTGGGAAGTCGGCGACAAGATGATGGGGGACCGGAGCCGAAACCAGCTGCTGCTATCTTGCAATTTTCCTTTTTCCCCTCAGAATTTTTCGATTTTCCTTCTCGAAATCAAACATTATTTCCTCGAAATCAACTATTTTCCCCCTTTAAATTTTTAATTTCCCCCTCAAAATTA
>NQII01017790.1:0-13365 GCA_002778355.1 Clitarchus hookeri
AGTTGGCTGCCGGTTGGCAAGTAAGTTAACAAGAGGGATGGAAATATTTTCGCGAGTTCAGTGACCTGTAGGCTAGACTCCACAATCCCTTGTACAGTGCAGCCTTAGATGTTCGTTCATCGGCTGCTGCCACAGCATTATCCTAATCCTGGCAGTATATGACTCGCTTCTTGTTCCCTTGCAAGTTTGATTATTGGCTCAGAGTATTCTAGGGCGTGCATGATGAACTCCGATCCATTAGCAAAGTTGACTTCAGTGTACACGCGTTTGAAAACAAATTTGTCCTGAAATGAATTCGCGAAATTTTTCTTTCCTCAGTGATGATGGAATGTCGCAATAAGGGGGAACATATCTTCTATAATACCATATCCAGTTTATTTTTTCACGATTGGACGAACAAGGTTCTGACTCGCCTAAGTTGTTTGCAGACCAGTCACGAACGTTCTGCCTTACAGTATCACAATCCTCATTGGCCCAGTGAAATGGGGGTGTAGTAGCTTCATACATGCATGACAGCCAATAAGTAGAGACCTGAAAAATTCACTTATTCGTCTCGGGACAAGCTGTACTTCAAAACGTGTGCGTTTGTGTAGCTTCAGAAATTGGTCCACGCGGTGTTCAACACCTCCTGGAGAATGCTTGACCAATAGTGGCCTTCCACTGTGACAGCAGAAAACCAATGTATAGAGACAGGAAAAATTCGCGAGTTCAGTGACCTGCAGGCTTGACTCTACAGTCGTATGTACAAATATGCCGACATAAACTGCACATTGGTTGCCTGCTATCATAGGGGAAGGCGAAGATTGGACCAGCGTTCTCCAGGAAGTGTCAAATGCCACATGGGCCAACGGCTAAAGTTATATAAACGCATGTGTTTTGAATTCTAGCTTGTCCTGAAATGAATCCGCAAACTCTTCAGATCTCTACCAATGTACAGTTTATATCGGCGTATTTGCACACATGACTGTGCAGTCTTGCCTACATGTCATTGAACTCGCGAATTTTTCAGGTCTCTACCAATAAGGAAAGAAAACTGTCAGGCATGTGCACATTACGTTGAATTCTGGCAAACAGTCAACTTTTCCCGCGATAAACTATCATCTCTGACTATCCCCAGTTACGAGGCGCTGATTGGACTATGGAGTTCCGACATGTTGCAGGCCAGTGACGTCATTTTGTGCGCGTATGCGGCTGGAGTTCACGCAATAAGCGGCTATATCACCTGTGCGTACTCACGTACTATGTGGTACCGTCTTTCAATAAAGACACGACCAACACCAGAAGGAAAACTGTAGGAATGCAAGTAGGATATTGAAATACAGCCTCCGGGGAATTATTTTCGCGAAAACCGGGTGTCCCTTCTATTTGAGTTCCGGGCAAATTTACAGACGTTCGAGGCAGTCAATGAGTAGGGGCAGTGGCATTTCGCAAAAAGATTTCAAGACAAGATACAGTCCAAAGCACTGTAGGGTCGTCCAGGTTCTTTCATTGGCTAAAACATGTTCTGGCCCGTGTTAACCGTTTGCGCACGAATCACGAAGGTTCAGTGTCGGAGTTACTCAGTCCTCAGTGGCTCGGTCAAAGACGGACACGGCACCAGCAGCCAATGGAGGTATAACAACAGCTGAGGTGTGTATATGGTATTGAAGTCTACTGTGTGCTCCGATTTTTACGCGAAAAGTCACTGGCCCTATCAATGAGCGAGCCGCATATATACATCACTGCGGAACCACGAGCTCTGCAGGTCTATGCTTTTCCCCTTACCAGGGATGTGGTGGTGTAGTGGTTAGACTACTTGCCTCCCACCTAGTAAACGTTTGTTGGTGCAGTAAGACTACCTGCTGTAGTCTCCACCAATAGGGAAATGGTAACGGGGAGTGAATGAAGAGATTTGGGCGGCTGTTAACATCATAGGTCTTGAGAACCAATTAGGGTGACACGAGGTGAGTATGGAGCAGCGCCGGAATGCAAGGGGTGGGGGGAATGGGAGATCCCTGAGGAAACCTCCCGACCAGCTTGCTTTACCCTGTTCACTGCATCTTCACAAATCTTGAATACAACCTTTAACAAATAAATCCCTGGTATGATGCGTTTTGGTAGTTCCAAAATAAATAATAATAACAATCGTGTTAAATACTTCCAGTAACATTAAATTACCGTATATCTAGGGCCAGTTACTTTTCGCGTAAAAATCGGAGCACATACTAGACTTAAATACTGTATACACACCTCAGCTGTTGTTATACCTCCATTGGCTGCTGGTGCCGTGTCCGTCTTTGACCAAGCCACTCAGGACTAAGTAACTCCGACACTGAACCTCCGTGATTCGTGCGCAAACGGTTAACACGGGCCAGAACATGTTTTAGCCAATGAAAGAAGCTGGATGACCCTACAGTGCTTTGGACTGTATCTTGTCTTGAAATCTTTTCGTGAAATATCACTGCCCCTACGTATATCACGTTAATTGAAATCTTAAAATGTTTTTACTCGGAAAATTTTAATATTTTTTTCACGGTTAACATTAATTTAAAACAGTGAGAAAATAAATATTTTGGCAACGGCTTGTAATAAATATTTGTTATGTAAAATTTAATATTGAGTTTTTTTACGCTATTTGTAAGGCCAGCTATTTTCCGCGAAGTTATTTACCCGGATGCTAGGCTTCAATAACTTATGTGCCAACTTGCAGTCTTCATTCGACTATTGGCCGCTTGTCTATGTGTGGAGACAACAGGTTACGTAAGTGAGCCAATCAGAATTAAGTTTCTCCGATAGACCGTCCGTGATTCGCGGGCAGAGAGATAAGGTGCGCAACAATTCAAATGAATCACGAAACTTGTTCTGAATTAAAGTGCGTTGGAACACAACTAGTCCTGAATTATTTTCGCAAAACAACAGGTGCCCCTAGCTATTTGTAAAGGAAATGTTTCTTACCGACGTTTTCAAGTTTTCGGGTAGCAATGTATTAAAAATATTTATTATTGACTGTGTATCCAGGGCGCAAATACTTTCGGTGGTTTTCTCACTGGCTTTTATTTCCCTCGATTACATACGGCTAAATGATCTGTTGTGAACGGCCCGACAGTGGAATTCCAACAGAGCTTCAGTAAAGCTTGAATTAATCACGAATAGACTATTGAGAATTATTACGTGAAGTAGCGAGGTAAGTGGAAATAGGGGCACGCAGAGAAATCCCACCTGTGAACGACAACGTCCGCAATGTTCATCCACATGCGAAGGGGGCCGCGGTGGTGTGGTGGTTAGACCACTCTCCTCCCACATAGGCTAACCGGGTTTGATTACCGGCTTGGTCACTCCCAGATTATTGCATGTGGGAATCGTGCCGGACGATGCCGCTGGTCGGCGGGTTTTCTCGGTGGTCTCCAGTTTCCCCCCGCCATTGCATTCCGGCGCCTTTCCGTTCCCACGTCCCATCACCCTCGTTGTCTTTCAAGATCTCGCGGTTAAGAGCCGCCCAAATATCTTCACTCCATCTTCACTTCGCTCAAGGGTACTGCCTACAGGCTGGCAGCTGCAAAATTTAAAAAGGAAATTCAGTGTAAAAGAGTTTCGCCCCAGTGAGTTAATTTCAAAGATAGGTGTACAAAACAAATAAATTCTTAACAAATTTAAAAAAAAAATTTCCCTACTACTGCCTATCTATATCTAAAATAAACGCTCCTGGGGATTTTTTTCCTGCAAAATATTCTGAGCGCCCTGGACACTTCGCCAACGCTGCCCCCTCCTATTTACAATTTCGCAGCTGCGAGCCAGTAGGCAGGGCCCGTAGCCCTCTCCTCTTCTTGCCTACATATGATCAACATTCAGGAAACTGGAGCGTAGTGGAGCTTCAAAGCACGTGTTCTAACGGTGTGTGCAGGCCATTCCTCTTCCAATTAAAAAAAAAAGTTCATACTTGTAACTACATCTCCAATACGATTACATGCCAGCGGGCAAACGACTTTACTCGATGGCCTCTCTTCGACATGAAACACGCAGATCGAGATTTCTGGAGGTCACAGTATCAGTTCGATAACAGACCGAGAGGACCTCTAAGGACGTTCCCTTCCAGCCACAAGATTCAAAATCTTAATCCCTTTTAACACGACGTCACTCTTCATCTTTTTAGTAGCAAACACGTATTCGTTTCACAGTTCTGTCACCGGTGTCCACAAACGTGCACATTTTGAAACGTCATTACATTTAAAGTGTCTACTATTCGCTGCAGGAGATCATCATCAGTTGCCATCAGCTGCCCTGGAAACCTATCGAGCAGCAAGTCTGTTCTTTCCTTAAGGTGACGAAAAAATCGTTTTATATTTCTGCGAAACAATGTTCAAGTTGTAGACTTTACTTATAGGTACTGTTACCTCACGTGAACAAGTTTTGACCGCAAGTTTTTTGCCTAATAGCATGTCAGCCTCACACATTTTGTGTTTTTAAGACGTACAAATAATAAAAGTTTACTCACTGAGATGAGATGACATGCACGTTGAAATAAGACACGGTGAGTTACTTCAAGACTATGAAATATTTTAGCAATATTTGAAAATTGCTTAAAATAAAGAAATTTTGGCATATTTTTATTAGTAGCATCCTATAATTTTTTTTTTGCAAATAATAAATTTTGCTGAGTATACCTTTAAATGATTTAAGACATGAAATTTCAGTTCCCTTTGTTGAATTGTTTGTAAATGTTTCCGGTTTTTTTTTATTTTGACATTCCAAAAATACTGAAATTGTGATTTTGACATGCCAAAATGCAAAAACTATGCGATATAAAAATATTTTGTGCGAGGAAAAGAGCACTTTCAAGTAGTGTCTACAGTTAGTTCGTTATTTCGCACAAATATAAAGAAATGAATTCTTAGTTGTGATCAGCATTCTTAACTACAGGTGACTTAACCCAAGCAGTTGTAAGATTCGTTATTGGTTGAGTACAATGTCATAAAACTGAAAGGAAGATTTCATTCTTGCTGGAGGTAAGTGAAGAGCTGAAGGAAGTTCCAAGCACGATATTGGTCATACGTCTAATTAATTTTGAAATACATTTTACTTGATTTTCTTGGTCACGAAAATTTGCCATTGTCAGTGGTGTGAAGAATATACTGTATACTCAGTATACTCGAAATTAAACTTTTATTTGGTTGATTCGTACCTCTAAAGTAGCCAAGTATATCCAGAACACGTGGCGAGGTATTCGGTTTTTAATTCTGTCACGTTTGTTGTTAACTCAGTGTTGCACAGGGCGTTTCTAATAAACTGTGATGTAATTTTAAAACTGCTCGAATGAACATGCTTTTAAATTCAAGTTTGTTCTCAAAACAGTTCATGAAATATCGTATTGTTCATGTTCCTGAACGTCAGTTGTATTGCACTGCAAACAGTTCCACTTTTGTTTAATTTTAATGAAGTAAAATGAAAATAAACGTTTTCATGGAATGGCACCTCCGTAATGAGAAATTTGCACCCGTAATTCCCGACCTAAACTTTTTCTGGATTTTTTTAATTTTTTTGTTCTGGTTAGTTACGAAATCCATTTGAACATACTAAATTACGACAAACATCGAAATGTAAGTTCACGTAATTTTTTTTTTAATCGAGTTTAATAAACAATGTTATATATATATTTAGCAAAGTTTTTTTTTTAAGGTTTGTAACTCTGTTGCATTCCAAGATGGCCGCGCCCATTGCAGCGAGAGAGGGGACAGTGTCCGGGTTACAGGTTGCAGATAATTAACGGCTGGGAAATGCGCCCGTGGTCGCAGTTTGCGAAATGTTGCGTGCAAGCGTTGCAACCCACATGTGCGATGCTCCGCCTTATTAACGGCTCGTCCTGCCGAGCCAACGCCTTATCCACATCTGTACACACACAAGCTGTACACACACAAGGCCGGATTTCGGAACACTCCGCCTAACTCGTTAAAGTTGGAGTATCGAGCCAATTTCCGCACGAGAAAGCGGAAACAACGTGGTATTTAACAGCCCTGCCCTACTTTCCCCCTCTCCATTGAAGCTTAAACTGTGGGTGTGGCATGTATTTACTGCAAATTTACAGCTGTAGCTACACATATTCATAAAACGTTAGTGTTCATTAGTACAATAATATGAACATATTAGAGTTGTAACATATCAATTCTTCATACTGCTGTTAGCAAATTTATCTGAAATAAAGCAGTTCCCTCGAATGCCTTTCTTAACAAACCTAAGGAAACCAATAGTCACCCTTAATCTTTGGATAACTCGATAATATGACCCGTTCAGAAAATAAAATAACATTCACAAATATTTATTATTATAAATTTTGTTGATTGCCAACTGTTCTTAAATTGGTTTCCAATGATAATTCAGTTACATTTTATATTGGTGGTGCATGTAAACTCAGACCTCTAGAAGTGCATTATTTTGAGGTTGCTTCACAAAATTAAGGTAACGAAAACAAAATTTATTCATGACATAATTAGCCTCTAAAATTGAAACATCGCGCTTTTTAAATTTATTTAACTGTTGGTGCTAGCGTAGCTTCAGTGATGATTGAAAATCACCGAGATATTTCTCGTCACACTGAGAAGAAGAGTTTTATTTGTTGCCTCCAAACAGCTTGTTAAGATAGAATTATTGACATAATACAATCTTCTAAATAGGAAAACAGATTTTGTGTTGAATATTTGGCTGAATTAACATTTTTTTCTGGCGCCATCCAACGAGTATTTTGCTTGAGTAAAAAATTGTCTGAGAGCACTAATAATAAATGAAAAGTGGTAAGAACGAAACGTGTCATTTAAGAGCAGAAAATTACCGAGATAGACACCATACTATACATCATAAATGTTAATGTACAAAAAGTTCTTAAAAAACAGAATTTTTTATATAAAGGTTTTATTCCTGGGTTTTTGGAATTGTTTTATTTTGTAAACATGAAAATAATGGGGAAATGTTTTTTGTAGTTTTGTATAGCATATTTAAGTTATTTCTAATCAAGCCGAAACGTAAATCAAGAAAGTGCAGGATCATTTGGAGACTATGAGCCGTGATTTGTTGAAACTAGCAGACAGAATTTCTGTCTATTTCTGTGTGTTTTTTTTCTGGGTGTGTCTGTGTTATGTTCTCCCATCTCAAACATTTTGCATATTTTCAACTGCAATCATCAAACTACGCGAGCCACGTCTATAGTTTTTGACCTTGCCAGTAGATTATTTTTAAAATGGTGGTCATTCGGTTTCGTTTTTTTGTTTTTGTTTCATGTCCCAGGATACATAAAACGTGTTCGAACCAAAGATGGAACATTCCTAGTTCACGCTGGCGTTATTACTCAGGAACTCATGTCCTTAATAGTCCGTCATTTAGGAAGATAGCTTTTCCTGAAAAATAAGCTTCTGCCTCATTATCGAGCTCTACTGAATCCATTTGCGATTGGCACGCGAGTAGTGTTATGGTAGGCCACATAATCTTCGATGCGCATTAATAGATCAGACTCTTATTTAAAAATGCCAACTCAATATTTAATTTAGTATACCGCACACACCGAAATTTTTATCTCTTCCACCCAACCCCATACATTAGGGGAACTAATATTAAAGCCTTTTTGACAGCCATTATGTACAATAGTGTCATCCGTTGAAGTAAGTCTATTACAGAATTTCTCGGAATCAGCTCAACCAATTTCTCCATACTAGAAGTGTGGTTGCAGACACCTTGGAATTTTATGCTCTTAAAAGATCAGATACCCATTATAAAAATGATGGCCTATAAATATTTTATTTTGATATGCTATGTATACCGACATGTCAGACCAATTTTAAGAAAACTTGGTAAATTGGCATTACATTATGCAAACATTAAACACACTAAATCAAAGTGTATTCTGTCTTGAATTCTGCAGTATAGCATCAACTGTAACAGAAATATTATGTGTGGTATATCCAAAGCTACAAAAACGAATCTTAAAAATATTTTGATAAAATCGTACTATTACACGCAGCGTGATCTGAAAAGTTTAAGTGGATAAGGTATTCGTTTCAGAAATGGCCGTCTCCATATATACCTCCAAAACAAGTAAATGGGTTAGGTAGTTATTAAAGTGTCCACTAAATATACTGTACTGTTGTAATTGTATATTCTTAAACTAAGTTTCCACTAAATATACAACTAAATTTACCTTCAGTGCGTCACGATAAGAAACGCAGCTTCAAAATTTAAATTTAAAACTTAATATTATAACTTTGCAACAGAGACCCACCGTACTCTACTTGCAAAAATTACCGTTGGTAACTACATAAAATAAAGAAGTCTCGAATATTCAAAATGGTTGTCTCCGTCTTGTAGTGAATGTCTCGCGTGATTTTAGTAATATCGTGTAAGTTTAAATAATCCATTACCTGTAGTCTGAGTATGGTCTAAATTAAGTAGCAAGTAGCTTCAATAGTTCGATATTTTACTTAAGAATTACGGCCCTAAAAATATGGCTATCTGTTTTATATCATGCCTCATGAACTGCTCGATAAATTTCCATCAAACATAAAAGAAAATTCAACCTGCCTAGTTATTTTACATTCATTATTATCGTAACTAATATTATAAATGCGAAAGTGTGTTTGTTTGTTTGTTTGTCCTTCTTTCACGTCACAACGGAGCAACGAATTGACGTGATTTTTTTGTACAGAGATAGTTGGAGGGCGGGGAAGTGACATAGGCTACTTTTTATCCCGAGAAAATATTTCATTCCCTCAAGGAAATTCTTATTGGAAAATTAAAAAGTACACAAACGGAATAACAATGCAACGTCGCAACCGAGCAACAGGTCGACGTAATTTCTTGCACAGAAATAGTTGGAGGGCTGAAAGGTGATAAAAGCTACTTTTTATCGCGAGAAAATATCTCAAAAAATTTACAAACGATAATAGTGAATCAAGTCGGAAAAACGTTTGCCGCCAGCGCGCTCTCTTGCAATACGCTGACTAAACCGTTAAAGATGGAACAGTATCATATACTAGTAAAGAACTGTCTAGAATAAAAATACCTAAAAAAACTCCGCGGTAGCATATATATATCAGAGAAATACTAATATGCGTTTTTACTGTTTAATTCACCGAGACGTTGAGTTTTATACCATATATAGAGTATAAAAGATTAACACTAAGTAAAATTCAACTTTATTTTTAAAAAACCTTAACAATAATTATGTAGTCCACGCGATCGGAGCCGCGGGCATAGCTAGTATACTATAATCCTTTGAGTGCGTCATTAAAATTGCTTGCATGTGGGAGTATAAACAAGCCAAGAGGTTAACTCGATAAAACATGGATTACATTCTGTTGCTGACAAAAAATCACCAGGAATTTACAGCAGTATGTGTCCTTGTAAATTGAACTTCTCTACACGTTGATGATATATAATGTTTGATCAGTTCGTATTTAATTGGCATAATCTCTTCAGCTGCAGAAAACCCTTATGATTTACGCCGTCAATTGAAACTCCTAAAATAAAGCCCATCCTAACACATTCTTTGTTTACACAATTTGATTGTCGCTTCTCGGTTTATATATGTTGCAGGTGAAATGCAACGTAGAGATCGATAAACATTTGTAAGATTAGGTTTTCCCCTAGACGCTCTTGGGTGTGGACACTCTGGTAGGTCTCGCAGCATGTAGGTGGTGTTGGGACGCGGGGAAGGGGAAGGACACACTCGATGGAGCCGTCCAATCAGCGGCTGATTGCCGTGTAAGGGCCGGACGACCGGGCCACTCTTCCGGCAGAAGGCTGTTTTTACCCCTTGTCTGCTCGAGTGCCTGCAGCGCCGTCTGGGACGGCTGAGTGCCGGACACGCGCGTGAGGCGAATTGCCTACCGCCGCTCGTTCAGGCGCTTCAGCGAGTGACTTGGGGATATGTTCCTAACCCGATTAAGCATAGGTCTGGAAACTTGTGCTAACAGTTGACCACTTTATTGAATAATTTATCTCCTCAAAATTGTGGTAATGTGAGTGCATCTGTTATCTTTATCTACAGTAAGTAAAGGAATTTTAGAATCATTTACAACGGGGACAAGTAAACAATAAATATATAACGCTCACATTTGCTTAAGGTTGGATCATAACGCTAAAATATCAAGTACCATATGTTTAGTAAAATTCTATATATTTAAAAAAAATAAAACAAATTATCAGAACAATTTTTTAGCATAACCTATTTTTGGAAATACCAAACATTAGTTAAAAATTTACCAAATGTTCACCCATATAATACTAATACATGGTTTCCCTTTTTCGTAGGACACTAACATATTTATATGTGTGATAATGTTACATGTACGAGTAACGATAGTTATTCACTGTTTGAACCGTACCCACTGAGAGTTTTGATGCGCGAATGTTTAATTAATTCACATAAAAAATAACTTTATCAACTTATCAAGCTTACGTAGTAGGCGAATGCCCAGACCTAATCTTGCAATAACATTGTACCCGAATTTATGCCATTAATAATGTACGCCTAATACTGGAACTACAATAGAGGTGACGAATGGCGAGGTGCGACAAAGAATAATTCGCTTTAATTGAACACTAATTTTTACCGTTTCGAGACCAACACTAAAAATATTATATATAAATAGTTTCTTGCCACTGCATCCCAAACCATCTCTTACGACAGCCATTGATGTTTATATTATTTTCTTAAGTTTCTGTTTATTCAACCATTTCTTTCCATGGTCGCTGATACTCTACGTGTGAAATTTGGTCATAAGCACACTTGGGCGTAAAAAGGCGTTTCTAAGTTATAACATTATTGTGTTCGAGTGGCGTCCATCGCGTCTGGCCTTTCACACTATTGTGGCCCCAGTGTGGTACGTAATTGAGCACAAAACACATAATTTGCAATAGTCACGCATTATGTCATATTGAGAAATATAATATAAAGCAATTGTACAGAACTCTCACTGCTGTTTTAATAAATAATTAATGAATTCACTGAATAACTGCGTAGCCTGGGATAATATTCTAAAATAATATAAATATTTGAATTATTCTCAATTATCATTTTTAAATGGGAACGAACTTACGTTCCTAAATATCCTAATCAAAATATCAGCTATGTCCTCTTGAAAATTACCCTTTTTTTATATTTTAAGCGCAGCAAGGGAAACATTTTAGGCTTAGAAATACTTGTGTCACAGTAATAACTAAAACAGCTGAGTCTATGAAAAACGATTGTGTTTGCTGCACAAGCACAAGCTGATGAAAAAATGTGGCCTTGCAAGAAATAACTAATGTCGTAGCAGCTGTACAAGAATAATGTTCCTGACCTTATTGTTTACGATTTGTAACCGAGCAAAAACGGAAATAAAACATTGTACGGTGTGCTGGAAATAAATGAATATAATCAGGATATTAAGTTAAATGCTACAATTGAGAGAGAGAGAGAGCGCGCGAGGCTGAGGAGGGAGAGAGAGAGAGAGAGATAGCATATCGGGAAAAACTCCTTACAAAATATTTTTTAATCCAGAATTTTTTTACAGCAGCCTTCATTGCCTATAATACGCAAATAGAAAACGAAAATTACCCAAAAGTAATAGAAAAAAGGACAAAATTCTTTTGAAATAAGAATGTTACTTTCAAAACGGCCCATAAATGGACGAAGCATAAATAACCATATAATAATAATCTGCAATTATTATTACTGATACATATGTATGTAAGTATCCCAGTCGCCATAGATAATCAATCAGTTTCAGTTAGTAGAAGAAAATATATGTAAATTAACTGAGAAGTAAATCATCACAGAGAACGCTGTCGTGTAAATGTTATATATAATTTCTCTATACTTTCAATTGCACCACTGCTTAGCGTTAAATTACGTACAAATCCAGACACGAACCCTGTACGAACGAGTTGTACTGAGCGTCTCCAAACACATGAACTAATACACGTGCCGTTTAGCGAAAAACAAATTAGGTGCTGGATGTTACTATCTTTAGGAATCGATTCAAACTCATTCATGCCTACATTTCTCCTACTCCCATTAACTGCCTTTACTGTTTAAATGTTACCTGTTATTACATTTTGCTGCATCTTACACCATTTTACAGACTCTACTGAAAAGCATACAAAAAGTTTCACTCTATGTAGTAGTAGGTTTTTTTTTNCATCTTACACCATTTTACAGACTCTACTGAAAAGCATACAAAAAGTTTCACTCTATGTAGTAGTAGGTTTTTTTTTAAAGGTACTGTTATCTGAGTTGTAAGACTGAAGTTTTCTCAGGAAAAAATTAATGAGCTGGGTTTACTNTTTTTTTTAAAGGTACTGTTATCTGAGTTGTAAGACTGAAGTTTTCTCAGGAAAAAATTAATGAGCTGGGTTTACTTGTACTTTCCTATAAGAATAGGAAATCTGCGTTCAACCTAATCATTTTCTTTAAAACAGCTTATTTATATCTGGAGAAATCAAACGATATTATTAAAAGAAGTATTACGTTCAGCACAGTGATCAATTTGTAGTTCAGAATGTAAGTTATCTCGATGTCAGCCATACTTAAAACCTAACGAAATCACTTAACGTATATATAGACTGAAAAATTACGTCTTGAGAACCACAAATACATGGATCACTTAAAGATTTTACACATAATTTGGTTTCTAAAAAACCGTTATTTTTTTATCACAGGATCTCCGTCGCTATAAACACACACATAGAATGGAAGAGAGGGCGAGATTTCGGCCGCTCTTAACATCGNATCACAGGATCTCCGTCGCTATAAACACACACATAGAATGGAAGAGAGGGCGAGATTTCGGCCGCTCTTAACATCGAGGTCTTGTGAGTCGATGAGGGTGAAGTGATGTGAGTATTGAGCAGCGCCGGAATGCAAAGGCGGGAGAAACAGGAGATCCCCGAGAAAACCCGCCAACAAGCGGCACCGTCTGACACGATTCCCACGTTCGAAAATCCGGGAGCGACCACGCCGGGAATCGAACCCGGTAGCACTTAGTTCAAGAAGTAGGTGCTTGAGTTTTAAAAACTCAGGGACTTCTAGTACGTCGATTCCCGTACGGTATATAGTCCATTCACGGTTACTTCCAACTTTTCTGAAGCCCTGCTGAAGTTCTACTTTCAGGATATTCCTCCACCTCATACAAACAATACTGGACCAAGTCTAGGGAATTACAGCAAAGGGACAACGCACCGCATTCGTGCGCGCTCATTTCAACAATATTTTGCATAAGAACTGTTTCTTGCTAGCCATTGCCAACACACCAATTTTCTCTCTGTTTTTATTAATATTAGTTTTAAATGAAATATTTTAATTCACAGACAAACTGCAAGTGAAAGTTCCGTTTAACAGAAAATTAGATACTTTTATATTAACAC
>NQII01017791.1:0-13786 GCA_002778355.1 Clitarchus hookeri
GACAGTGCATCTCTAATACATTCCTGTTACTTACCATTTTTTCTGGAGCCCTGCTTAAGTTCTAGTTCCAGGATATTCCTCGCCTCATGCAAATAAAACTTGGCAGATTCTGGGAAATTAACCAAAGGGACAACGCGCCGCATTCGTGCGCACTCGGTGAAAGTGTTTGGAGTTTTATGATGCTATGAAAAATGCATTCTTAATGTATGATCGCTACTCAAATAAAAATTATTGCTAAAACGTGAATGNGACAGTGCATCTCTAATACATTCCTGTTACTTACCATTTTTTCTGGAGCCCTGCTTAAGTTCTAGTTCCAGGATAATCCTCGCCTCATGCAAACAAAACTTGGCAGATTCTGGGAAATTAACCAAAGGGACAACGCGCCGCATTCGTGCGCACTCGGTGAAAGTGTTTGCAGTTTTTATGATGCTATGAAAAATGCATTCTTAATGTATGATCGCTACTCAAATAAAAATTATTGCTAAAACGTGAATGATTTCTCATTTAAAAAAGATGCGATTCAAACACATTGCAAAGCACTTTAATAGCTATATGGGCGTTATGGTGTAGGTGAGTGTAATTTTTTGAATTTTTGGACCAAGATTTTTCATATGAAAATATATTTCTGAAACATATAAATAAATATATGCGCAATAACCATTCCAGTAAAGGACTAATATCTAAATCCCTGCGAGCCTCTTCATTTGATGGAGAGTTGTAGTTTTATAATAACTAAAGTGGCTAAACTGGGAGTTATAACGTACCCGTTACTGAATTTTTGTATTTGGAGCACTGAAGCGAGCGACCAAAAATCCTGTGAAATGTAATACCCCATCGTCCTTTCGTGCGTATCCATGTTTTTTCTTATAGAAAACATTACGAATGTACTAAATGAATTCCGTCTCCAAAAATAAACACTACACATTTATTCGACGTTAATACAGAATCGGAACATAATCTTAACGATTCTCTTCTAACTTTACTTCTACTGTTTCAGTCAGTGCATATGTTGATACATTCATGAAGCAACGGGTAGCGCGTGTTTTTCAGAGGGTGATACATATAAAAGTAATACTTGCTAGAGTATATAAATACTTACATTCCTGACAGTTCCACAGTTCCGCTGATCGACACATGAATATAGTGATAGCCTGCTTGGAAATGTTAACCTTACATATAGCGGAAGGATACGAAAATAGTATAAAAGTAGATACTGGGCAGTGCTTGCAAATGTGTTCAGTTAACAACAAACAACACGTAGTTATTTTTTCGCATAAAAATGTGTATTTCACAAAATCTGCAACGATAGCTATTAAAGGGCCATGCTTGTGGCGTCTTAAGCGGAGACCTTGTTGCATGGTATTAGAGATGAAGTGATGAACCGTTTAAAAATTTCAATTATTTTATAAATACGTTTAAAAGAACTAACGAGAAATTGAAACTCATTTAAAGCTCCTGGTGGCAAAATTGAAAATTTTTAAGCTCCCATTCGACAACCTACGATTGAGACCCGAACATAACTCAGGATGACCTTCATAATTCTTTGTTCGTAATCGTCCAATGTAAAATCGTAATTTTGAGTTGGCGTGACACTGATATTCATTAATTTTAATTTCTTAAAAAGTAATTAGTAGCTAGCCCACACGGTTTACATTCACTAACACAGAAAAAAAAATTGTTCTAAATTCTTTGTATACAAGCTGCCGGGATCATTTTGGATTACTTATATTAATTTAAAGGAAATTTCACAACACTTTGCTTTGGAATATGTACAAATAACCTTGCATTAAAAAAAATAACTTCACGTTTGTTGTATGTACGGAGATAAAATTAATTGTTTATATTCCGCATGCATTAAAAAACACGCTGTATTTCTTTTGTAGCGTTACAAAAATGTTTTGACAACTTAAGCTCTGAAAGGCTCTACGGGCTGTATTGAGGATGTTTTATTTCATAAAAGTGAAAATCACTAAAACTGTTTGGTTGTCATAGTGATTTATTATGTATTAAAATATACAGCAACATTGCGGCATTTCGATTACACTCATTATTTTATTTTAATATTGTTACGGCTGCTCTTTCCACTGTGGGAAGAGCCCAGTTCCTATCGCACACAGTCTTCAAGGTATGTGGCGTGTATCAGTGTTGCCCATAGCGCTCCCGTGCTTTGTGATTCGATCACTGAAAATAGTAAAAAACGGAGGCCCCTTGACTGATTAACGCTTTGAGACAGCGCACACATTTAGTTATATTCCAGGCAACCTATGTCCACCATCGTAAAAAAATAACATTCTTGTCTGCTGAGTACAGTTACCATCTTCTTGCTTGTCTATACAGCACATCTCTTACACAAGCGTAGACATTTTCTATTTGGAAAACGGTGTCTGGGAATGAAAGAGACTACTATTTTCAGATGAAATTGCCATTTCATTCCTAGCAGTATTAATAATGCCTTTTAACATATTATGTATTTATGAAATATAATATTAATATTTCGTAGCTTAGCCGAGTTGAGGAATTTGGTTGGCGCTTAACAGCGAGTTCTTGAGAGTCGCTGGTGAATGGTAAGATGTGAAGATGGAGTAGCGACGTAATGCAATGGCAGTAGAGACGGGAGTGCCCGAGAAAACTCGCCGGTCAACAGCCACGTCGGCCACGTTTGTCCCATGCGAAAACCCGGGTGACCCCGCCGGGAATCGAACCTGGTTCCCTTGAGTATAGTATAGTGTCTTTGTATGATCGAGATGGATACCAGAGAAACTACTTTTTCATTCTGAACTTCGTATTGAAACTGTATAAATATTTAATGCCCGATTTCATTTCTCTGGCAGAAATTCTTCTTTTTTGTGTCATTATTTCAGTTTCAAAGTACTTAATATTAAAAATTTCTGGCTGCAAAAATTTACATTTAACGAGTTTATTATACATTTGCACTTAATTTTTACTAAACTTTATTGGGCAACTGGAGGAAGGCAGTGGCACACAGGTATTTTAAAGTTTATAATACGCTGGTTTTTTAAAAAAGTTTACGTTGATAGTATGAATTTCATTTCTTTGCTGCAGCGTAAGGCAAATGTCTAAACCTCTATAATGGAATATTTTTTAATTTTACTTCGCAAAATCTTAATTCAGCAGGTAATGCAAGAATCCGAAATAGTGAGTTCATGCGTAGCCTTGATAACGCAGCCCGATCCACACTACCACTCGTTCCTCAAAGTATCGGAAACTGAGGTAAAAGGACTCATGCGAAACGAGTTGAAAGGATGCTGTGTTCGGTCCTGGCTCGACGCCAGGACTGGAGAACTAGCTAACGAGTGTTGCAGCGAGGGCACGAGGTTGCAAGTCGCGGAACTGCAGAAGCAGCAGCAGCAGCTTGTATTATTAAAGGAGAATATATATATTTTTTTTTTTGGCGGTGGTTGGGCGAGGACGAAAGCTCGCAGCGTCACAGAGAACACGACTACTAGGACGGGAGACGCGAGCTGATACGTCCCCGGGGACCCGTGCCGCGAAGACCGCGTGTCCCGTAACAATCCTGGCGAGATGGGGCGGGACCTCATTAGGCCGCCGTGTTATGTATCCTCGCCTTCAACTTCTCCCAGGTGTGGCGTCCTGCCTACATTGCAGGCGGAGCGGCTCCCCGGAACCTCGTCGGGCAACAACCGCTCAACCACCGGCTTCTTTCTCTCCACGACGAAATACGGTGCTGTAGGCTGTTCACGGTAGAGGGAACTTTTGAAGGTACTCCCAGTAAGTATAGTAAAAACAAAATTATATTTTATGGTGTGCTCTGACCTTAACTTTTGAGAACTATAAAATGTAGACACTGTGTTTATTAGTCATATAACAATTTTTATACTAACCATTAAAGAAATAATACAAATAAACTGAGAAGATTTTTTAAGCACTTCCTTATAAAATATCTCACTTAACCGTGAATAGCATATACAATAATAATTCTTGGTTCCTTAATGACTAGATTATTTTCTTCCTATATAACATGCTTTCTTAAGGGTAATATATCTTAAACTGTAGTTTTACCTACAGAAAATTACTTTTTGCAAATTTAGCAAACTACGTAGTAGAATCCATTGCACTTGTAGCAATTTCTAGACAAAAATGATCTTTGGGGCACAAATGTTGGGCTACAGAACGCGAGAGTACAAAATCATGTTCTATATAATTTTCGTACTTCCTTTCTTCGTTGTAACATGATGTAATAGTATGAAAAGTGTATGATAATGAAGGAAAGCCCATTTTCAAAAATAAATTTAACGATTTAAAGAAATTTTAAAAGTCTATATTTATTCCTATGTATCTCAAAATTGAATGAGATTAATACATCAGGATACAACTGGAAATAATCGTTGTTTATACAAATTTAATGAAATAAATTTCTTGAAAATTGGTTGAGTGGTTCACCCGTATTTCAGTTTTAATTTTGACGTAAAGTTTTAAGACGAAATAGGCAGAAATTACATCCTTATCGCAGTGAGCTACAGTAAGCGTGTAATTGTGCAGACAATTCAAATTGCCACTTCTTAACATCGGATCTTAAGATCTCAATCTTAATAGCCGCCTAACTCTCTCCACTCCACTTCGCCACTCCTTAACGTCAATAGACTTTAGCTGAAAATAAAATTCGTGTAAAATTAACTTTTAAAATAAATTGTATAAATATATCTGAAATTCAAATATTTCATATTTATGCTTAAAAAATTTTTTTTTTATTTATATGGTATTATCGATGTTCGAAGAAACCATTAAAATATCATTAACATCCAGGAAAAATTTAGCTCGCGGACAGCCTTAAGCTACGTGGATATATATGTTTGTCATTTAACTTCTCATCGACAGCGAGGTCATTTAAACGTTCAGGGTGAGGGATGGGACTTGCCAAGTAAGCGGAAATTGAACCCACGCCTTTTGAAAGGAGTTCCAGCGTGTTGACCACTGCGCCACCTAACTCAGTGTAATTTAAGCCAGAATTTCACGTCAAATACAGAAGTGAAATTTAAGGATACTGTCTACGAAACCTGCAGTCACAAAGTCTAAATGGCGAATCGACGTTAAAGAAATTCCTTCTCAGTGCGTCAATTTCAGAGATAGCCATTTGAATTGAAATTTTAATTTTCAATTTTAGAATGAAATAGTAAAATATCTACATTTTACAAAAAAGAAGATGAATGAATAAATGTTTTGAAAATTCCTGAACGTGGCAGTATTCTCTGAGAAAATTGCTTTGGATATGTATTTGTTTGAAACAGATATATTTAAAACTGATGCAACGAGAAGGAATTTCTTTAACATTAAATCCCCATTTAAACTCCATAGCTGCAGACATGGTAGGCAGTGCCGTTAAGAGATGTTAATTAATATATTTAGCTTTAAAAAAATTTAGCAAGGTATTTGGAGCAAACGAAACATGAAATATAACATAATTTATAAAAATCACAACCCCCTTCTCTTTCTCTATCTCTCTGTATCACTCTCTCTCATATATATATATATATATATATATATATATATATATAGATGTATATAGGCACACACATACACAGCTTCGGAAAAAAAAAATGTTGGAAATTAATTCAAGAAAAAACTTATTAAGTTTTATGAAAAATATGTGGTGAGTAAGGAAAGAAACTTGAAAGCTCACGAGTTGTAAACATGCAGATCGATATGCTACAACTGATTTAAGAGCATCATTTCTGCGCGACAACGCTCAAAGGCCGCTCAAAAAACTCTGAGGAAGCTGTAATGGCGTATCTTAATTGTATTAAAGAGGTCGTCATTTCAAGAGTGTGTGGTTTGTCTCAAGTAATTTTTGTCCCAATTACATGCAAACGCCGGTGTATTTTCTTTAAAATAATGTTCCCCATTCCTTACCTTACATCTAATGCTCTCATTAGCTCTGTTGCCAGTTTTCATACGTCTATCATAGTTTTAAACCCATTCACTATGAATTCTTTGTTCCAGACTTATCTATTTATGAACATGTTAATTAGTTCAACCTAGTCAATCTCGGAATTCTCGTTTACAGCATCTCTCCATAACTGAACATTACCGGACCGGCTCTATCAATGTAGCGATTCTAAGATAACTATAATCAGTGTATCTCATTGCCATAAAGCCACTTTATGCATAGCTAGATATTACTTTAATAAAAAGAAAAATGTTTGTTATACACACATGTATATCTGTTTCGCGATAAGCAGGTACAAATAAATTCAATATTTCGTAGTCTATTAAAATATTTTAGTTGCCACACGGACATTGTAAAGACATTAAAGTGTCTAAAATAAAGCAAAGCACAACAAAGTAAATAATGCGCACCAATATTATCAGACAAAAGTGATAAATCTGCCTCTTGCAAGTGAATCTTGGTCTGAATAGCATGAATTTAAATCCAGTCAAATTGTTCATGTTGTCAGCCAGAATGTGTAAAAATTCGCATCTGCCGAAACTTCAAAAAAATATTTTTTTGTGATGAAATTCCAAGGTAGCTCTGCTGGGATATTAATTTGAATTATTTAGAACTGCAAAGTAAAAGCAGTTATGCCATTTTGATATGGTCTTACAGATAAGTACTATTCACTGACCTTCAACCTAGAGTAATAACAGCAGAGTTTTTTTTTTTACCGAGAGATTTTTTGGCTTGCAACACATTGTTATCGTGAAAATTTTCGTATAATCATTCGCATGCAAGCATACTGCAAGAATTTTTTATATATCGTATGTGTGCGCAGAACTACAGTGATTTGACTCATGGCTTGGTATTGGAAGAGGAGGCGAGGAAGCGAAAAGATCGCATTTATCTCTCTGCCGTGACCTCGGCAGACGATAGAAAGCCAGTAAGCATTTCTACATGCCAATAACATACGAGCCGAGAGCTAAGTTATGCGTGCTACCGACGCGCGTACATAACACCTTAAATCGCCTCTCTCGCTACATTTACGCTAAACACGGACGATTCAGACGGATGTTGAAGTTACAAAAAATGCTTCTGGTAATCGATTATGACCTCACGTTCTGAAGAAGTAAATCGCATTAACGAAATATTGAGTTTACTTCTGATTGCATCCGTTCACAGAGATATGCAAGAGAAATAGCGGAAAGGTGCAATATGCTTCCTTGTTACAAAGAGAATTTCGCGGATTTTCCTTTCACATTCTGTGTTACTTCGCCCTTTTGTTCTCGCACGTGTTTCTTCAAGTATGCAATTCTTTCAGACAGATAGACTTAGAGCTTCTTGATCTCCTGTGGTATAGACTGTTCGCGGCTAATTGAGCACTTTCGAAATAAACCTTTGAAATTGTTTCTGCCCCTATCGTCGTATATTTTAACGGGCGCACTGAGTGGTAGGCGCCCAGTAAAGTTGGTAACGACGAAGGGAAAGTAGTTCCATGTATTAACGTTGAAATAGAACTGTTAGGTTAAAATTCGTGAATACTGGAATTATTTATTTTGCTTTCTGCTTTTAATACATATACATTTAAGGACCAGAAAGTTTCTAAAAAAATTTTTTACTAAGAATTTCACGCCTTTACTTGGCTGATGCATGAAAAAAAACGATCAGGCCTATGGCAATGTTAATTTTACGTATGGTGGAAGGATACCAAATGTGTATACAAGTAAATCNACGATCAGGCCTATGGCAATGTTAATTTTACGTATGGTGGAAGGATACCAAATGTGTATACAAGTAAATCTTAAGAATGGCTTTCAAAAGTGTTCGGTTTACCGTGAACAGCTAATACCATCTTATGACAACCTGGGCTATATCAATAACTTTGAAGTGACACAGCTGGTTATTTTCCAACCGCTGTCGCTTAGGTTTCAACTGGACCGCTGTTCTTCCAGCACAGCCAAACATGTCACCATATACCTTAATTTTGAAAGATTAATATCTCCAGGTATTTAATGTATAAAATGTCAGTTTTAAAGTATTCTCTTAGAATAAGCCTTTATTTGTGACACATTCAAAGTATTTAATGTACTGTGATTGCCCGAACATTAGCATGATACAGTGACAAGTAGTCATATAAAATATTTGTAAGCAAGCAATATACTGCATAACTGTTGATGACACTGTAGACGGCAAATCACTTTCCGGACATATGGCATAAAAGTTCTGTAAACAAATATGCGACAAACATAACGTAACTGGTACTATAACTGGTACTAGAACGTCGATTGTTATAATAACTCTCTACGTCCGCCGGCCCGTTATGTGAGCTATATCGGGTGTTGACTTTAAGTAGCTGCCTGCAACTAACTAANCCGCCGGCCCGTTATGTGAGCTATATCGGGTGTTGACTTTAAGTAGCTGCCTGCAACTAACTAACGTACGTATAGCAGTATATGTACATAATTTTGTCCGTGGCAGGTACATTACGTATTTATTCGACGCTGGATATCACATAAATGACGCACAGCTGGACGTGAGCAACTAGATCCACTCGATTAGTACTAGACACTTAGCAATAATTCTGCAGTAATCTCTGTTCATACAATAATATCGGTAAATCACTGTGACATTAACACTACAACAATAACTACTTGGAATTGCGATCGTAATGCGGATCACTTCTACTAAAGTCCAAAGTGCAGGAGTAGTATTCGAAGGAAAAAATCCGATTTTTTAAGTACGAAATAAGAGATGATTCCGCAACGAGAAAAGCAAAATTCTGTACTCTGGAAATATAAGTTACTTAACAGACGTTATATACATATATATATAGCCATTTAAAATGAAAAAAAAAATTGTAAATAAATTATATTTACTGTATTCTGAACATTTTTATTCATGAACCCAGTCTAAAATGTTTTAAATTAACTAAAAGAGGCTGAGACATAAGCGTCCCTTGTATTACTTGTAATGTGCTAAATAAGTACTACTTACCAAAACTTACGAAATAAGTATATTGGTGACATCGTGGCATATCTGAATTAATTATGAAATAAATGAGAATCTGCATAAATCTAAATTACATAAATGAGTGAAATATTGAGTGAGGACTCCATTGCCTTTCGCTAGTACATACAACCTTTACGAAATAAATTTTGAATGAATACTTAAATTTATTTTAGCACCTTATCTTTATAATTACATCAAACTTTAGAACTCAAAGTACGGACATACTCTATCCACAAATGTAAATCGATTCTCGCAAAATTCACTGATGATTTTTGTTGTATTTTTTTAGTCTAATAATTTTACTCGATTTATAAAATACATTTTTTTATTCATTTTTCAAAATGTATTTCACGAGTAAGAATAAAATTTTTTTTACTCTCGGCAAACCCAAACTTTATATTTGTTGACTATCTGGTGCTTTAGGTTAAGTGAATGTTTTCTTTATTGTATTATAGGGCCCATAGACTTAGCGGGCCTGTGTTCGGGAGTTGGGGCTCCTACGGGCCGACATAGTGAAGGTAGTTTTCTGTGGTAGTCGGAACAACGCGGATGGTAAACTGTGGTTGTCGAATTACTCGTAGCGCAACGTCCTACATGTTTGCAATTGTTCCGCGTTCCAACGCCTTGCGGACTACTGGGGGTCGCTAAATGAGGGCAGTGTTAACCAGCGAACACTGACCAACACCTTGATGGCGTCTACAGTGCATGCGTGTAGGGAGCGCTGGCTTTCCCCACCCGAGAAAGTTTTCAAGGCGCTGGTGACGGGGGTCGAGGCTTAGTCAGTCGCGGACGTAGTCGCTCGTATAATAATTAATTATTGGCTGTTCACGGTCATGTGAGCACTTTCGACGTCCTAGATACTTTTCCCTTTCAGCCAGTTTTTTATCATTTAACTACCTATTTAAATCAATATTGCCACGTAAGTAATAAACAGAGTGTGTATGTTCCACCGCATTTGGAAGTTAATTCCAAAGACAAAATAAAATATACTTATTGACTATTATTCCAAATAAGAAAGTTTTCAAAAGTGTTCACTTTACCATGAATGGCCTATAACAGCCGGGTCGCCGTAGGGGGTGGTTCATCTTATTGGTGAAAACGTGTCTGACATAGTATACCGACGCGCCTCAGGTAGCGGCGTTCAACCGAGTCGATGTTGAACAAATGTAATTTAATATTTTGCATTTTTTCTTATTTTTCCATTATTTACTTGCTTTTTGTCCGCGTCTTCGCTCGCGTGTACTACATTAAGCAGCTTCTAATTTCCTTTACCAAAGGACCGCTTTGTACACCACATTAGTGGCTCTGTCCTCAGATGCTAGGGGTACCAGTTGCTGAAGGCTGTTCACGCGGTTAAGTGAGCACTTTTGAAATCAGCTTTTGAAAATATCACTGCCCCTACGTGCATTTATTTTAACTGGCACGCTAACTGTCACGCGCCCAGTAAAGTTGGTAACTGCGGAAAGAAAGTAATTCCATGTGTTAATGTTAAATTACAAGTGTTAAGTAAACATTTGTGAATACTTAAATATTTTATTTTACTTTCTGGTTTTTTAATGCACATTAGTGTGAGAATAAAAAAAATTGGCAAAATATTTGCTTTCCTAAAATAATTTCCAGTTTTCCTTGACCGAAGCACGAATATAGTGATATGGCCCATGATAACTATAATTGTATGTACGTATGGTGGGAGAATACACAATGTGCATGCAAGTAAATATTAAGAAGGGCTTTCAAAAGTACTAATTTTACAGTGAACAGCGTATAGGTGAGCTTACTCTGGAGCAGGCCACGCAAAAAGTAATCCTCCCTCAAATCTCTCACTGCCACATTTAACGACTGTCCCTGGACCTCACTTATAGCCATAGCGAAGCACGCCTTGAGGAGGAGTTGCTGCCCCTTATACTCAAATGGGTACTCAGATGGAATGAGTAGTTTGCGCGTTATGAGAACTTATTCCCCCGTGCACATCCTAAAAAGACTGTAGTCTCAATTGCATTATTTTTGCCATGCTTTCACTTGGAGACCAGTGCTGTTGAAGTGCTTTGACGGTAATATTAATGGATCCCCAAACTTAAGGAGAAGCTTGTGTGGAGAGCATATACAGCTGATGAACTCCTCAGGTTAATGGAATGCATCATCCATTTTCATAACTTTGTCCACTAATTATTACTACATTTCTACTCTTTCGAACAACATAAGCAAACTATATTAATGATATTTTGTAATGTTAACTTTGCTTATATCTGGTAATATCATATTCTATAGTAGTTTTTAGCTATTTGTCAATTCACTTCCAAACTACAGAATAAAGATTGTGTAAAATTATTTTTAAGCTTTTTTAGTTTTAATGCTACTGAAATATATGTATTCAAGTAACGTTTAATACAATTGCAGTGAGTACATTTTTTAGGTTTGTTGGAAAACAAAATATAAACAAAAGGAGTTTCCGTTGTTATAACTTGTGATTTTTATTATTTCTTCAAGTGATTCACAAGTTTATAGTTTTTGCCGTTCTATTTTCAATAAACCATCTTAATATTGAAACACAAAGGTGGTTACTGTTCAACTGGAAAGGGCCCTACATATCAATTCACTCATTTAAGAAAATAACATTAAATTATTAAACGTGGTATAAAATATTATATAAATAAGTATTTATAACATCTTAAAGAAAATGTCACAGCGCGATGTATTTCACTATTTAATTATTGACTCTGCTCAGTTCTGACATAGATTTTCTGTAACTGTTAGTGCCATGATTTTTTTTTTTTTAAGAGACAAGCTTAATTTCTATTTATACATTTTAGTTTCATAAGTTGTTACAAAACATGTGGGTTTGAAGGTTATAAGTGTCGAAACGATTTAATGTAGGAAACATATAATAGAAAGTACATTAAAGCCTTTTTCACCTTCTTAGGGTTTTGAATTTGAAAAAATTATGAAATTAGTGTTTAGGTACTTGTATATCCAACCATTTAGAGCAAAGAACATAACAATACCGAGTTATTAAGCTTTTAAGGAGGCTTCCGAAATATATTTTTCCCCTTTTCGCTCTGTAGGTGTTGAGTTCCACCCAAAAATACTGAAACTTGTTTTTAGGTATTTGTTAAAGCTACCTTTTAAGTTAAGAGCGCAAGGATATCTGACCGGGTTGTTGAGCTCTTGAAGATTCCTCTTAAACATATTTGATCCCTTTTCACTCTCTTAGTGGTTGAATTTTAAAATATTCTGAAATTAGTGTCAAGAAGTTTTTATATGCTATCATTTTATGCTAAGAGCCCAGCAATATTTCATCGGGTTAATTAACTATTGAGGAGTCCTCAAAAATACATTTTACCTCTTTTCGCTCTCATAGGAATTGAATTTTAAAAAAAATTTATTTTTGGTTGCCTACGCCCTAAGGACAAACCATTGTTAAATTTGCATGATTTTGCATGATGCGGTTTAGGTTGTGTGTTGATGAGTGAGTGAGTCAGTCAGTTGGAAACTTCATTTTATACAAAGAGGTTTAACGATTATATTAATTTAGGTTCCTATCCGCTTGATAGTGATAAGTGAATTTCAAGTAACATGTAGTCCTAAATTGATTGAAACAAGAATAGGTATGAGATAGCCTGAAGAGACGAGCTAGGGTTTGAGAATAGCTGCTCAGTTCGACTTTTTATAATGTAATTTAATTTGATTTAATAATACGCAGCATGTAAGGAAAATATGTATTAGTAGTGCAAATAGCATAGCGGGGGACAATGTATATTAATGGGAGCTGTGTGACTGTGGCTGGGATTCTCACTGGCTGCTTAGCTCGGAAGTGCTCGGCAGTCTTCAGTAGACTTCGAAGAGTCATCCATGTATTTGGTATTTTCAACTCTTCGGTCACACCACGCATGTTTTATCGGTCGTGCTCGTGATCGCACATTTATTTTCCCACCAAAATAAAAACCTGTTCATGCTTAAAGTACCTGCACGAACCAGCGAGTAATTAGAGTATATATTCCGTAACATGTGGCGAAGAACCCTTGTTGATTTAAATTTTCATATCTGCAACAGTTATTTATAATTTTTACATGAACTTTTCTTGCGACATGTACTTGTGCATTTAATTTATTGATAATTTGCTACGTGAAAAACTATAACTATTAATACTGTATTTTTTTTAATTGTTCCGGAGAGATCAAGATGAAGAGTTCGTTAAATGGTGTACCTGCGACTGGCGTTCCGACCTCGTCTTCAGTGGTACCATTGCAGCCTCCAGCTGTGTTGTCTACACCATCAGCGATGTCATTCGCGGCACCACCGACAGAATCATCAACTACATCGACGCCATCTGCAGGGCCAATATATCAAAACCAGTGTCGCTTCTACCGGGAAACTTTCGTGTTCTGCATTGAAGATCGAAGGCACGAAAAGTGTACAGATGCACGAAGAATACAGATCGAGTGGTACACAAGTTCACAAATTGTGGAATGTCATTCGTTAGTAAGGATAGCTTGCAGAGACATGCGAAACCTACGACGCTGTAGGGCGTTCGTCTGCCAAACTGCAATGTATTCAGTCTCCTTCGCCGCAGTATGCAAATTCAATTCACACTTTATAAAGAATTCTAGGTTATCATCTCACATTATGTAAGCGCCAGACAGAGAGCAGAATCGTGGTTGGGTTTGGGTTGGTTAATACCAATGGTTTCGCGGAGGTTGGAACAGCTTCCCGGCGCAATTTAAAGAGATATCGCTGAAAACATTGACGGTTCCTCGCAATATATTTGTACATTTTTGGCACGCATGAAGTACTAATCAAAGAAGTACGAGAGCAGAGCCCAATTAACTTTATTACGTATTTCGAGTGCAACTATGTGGTAATGTG